>VZTL01082888.1:0-17075 GCA_013400535.1 Scopus umbretta
TATATATATATATATAAAATAACAATGCAGGAGAGATACAAACCACTGACTAAAATTAAGAAGGAATTAAGGTACTTAGTACTTTACAGTAAAGTTTCTTAAAATTATCTCTGAAATATAGGGAAATACTATTTATGTAATTAGTATGTTTTTTGAAGTGAGAAAGACCAGGAGTATATGCACGTGCTTACACCTGTGAACGTACAACTACAGACAACTACATAAATTTTTATGTACACACAGAGACAATATTGATATTTGCATGCACATATATACATATGCATATGTATATGCATATACAATTTTGCGCACGCTCACACATATATGAATAACTAAATTCCTGCTGAAATTATTATAGCACATGTGCCTTTTCCAGCAGAATATCATGTCATGTATGATTCACCTATGTGAGATTTGCCCTGGTGCTCTGAATTTTTAAAAGCCGACTTCATGTAAAATCTCACTAGAAATTCTAGTTTAACTTTCAGATTCCTACAGTAAACAGAAGCGTACACATGTTCACTCTGCCCCATCTGATATTATGGACTCTGCGACTTTGGTTCCCATGAACTTTGATTTTTAAACCTCAGTCACATGTAAAAACTTAGCTGGAGACACAGGACCTTTGCACTCTATGCCTAAAGAAGGTGCTCACAACACAGAAAAGCCTTAAAGCTTCAATGAGATGAAATTTTAAGTTGTTTAAAAATGACTCTTGACAGATCTAAAGCACACAGGTTGTTTCAATTTATGTTGAAATATTTTTATTTGACCCATGAACAGTACAGAAAGACAGCATCACTATAGCAGCCAGAATTTTTTTAAATCATTTAACAGCCAGTGTTAAAAATGCTCTACTTCTTCCTTGGCATCTAAACTGCACTGTTTCTGCAGAAGACACCACAGGCTTTTGCTTTTGTGAGGGAAATCCTGGGCAAAAGATGGTAAGAAAGAGGTAGCTTGTAATCTAGCAGTGACAGAGGGAAAGCCTAAATAATAATTTATACTCGGGACCGGCTCCTCTAATCCCATGCTGTACTATTACCTATGCCCATGTTGTTAAGAAATGGAACATTTCTTAATTCTGGTGAATTTTATTTCTGCCTATCATTGAGCTCCTGTAAATGGACTAGGAAACACTTTGTGATACTAGTACTTCCTGGTATTGAAATGCAGCCTGCTTCCCATGATGAGAAAGAAAATCTTATCAAAGTGTTACAGATGTTCTTCAAATGATTTAATAAATACAAGAATATCTTCTAAGTAAATGAGGCAAATATGTCATTCGAATTCTCACAGTCTCGATAATTAAAAGCAAGACCACCAGCTGACTTCTTTTATTTTTTAAAAGCACAACTTGATCCGCACAAGGAATGCAACCTTCTTCAATAATGTTTTCCCTCACAAAGTTAAGAACCTACCTGTTGATCCTGAGGCAAATGTCAGTAGTAGTCCAATATTCATCAGAAACTTTAATTAATTCTGCTTCCCTTTGGGCATCTTACTTCCACCACAGTGGGGGAAAAAAGAAAAAAAAAAACCAAAACCAACCTACCCAACCTGTGGTCATTAATATCAGTGTAAAACTACGATGATGCTTAAACTGGAGGACCTGGAGTTTCATATATTTTTCTCATATTTTTTAAGTGCCATCCAATTAGTACATGGGGACTGAAATGTGTCTCAGTGTGCAACCATTGCCAATTTACTTTATAATTTAAAGAACTTAACCCTCCCTCTAGCATCTCCTTTTTACTCTTGTATAGCTTCATTGTCTTCAGAGGAGCGATATACCTATGAAGTGAATGAGAAGTCACACTTGATCCAATGGAATTAGAATACGCGCAGAATGATTCACACTGAAAGTTAAGCAGGAAGGAATCAAAGCAAAAATTACTTCCTAAGATGTCAGAATATATTTACAGCATATTCTAAATGAAGAAAAAAAAAAAAAAAAGAAAAAAAAATATTCTAAGGGTTATGGTACATGCCAACATTTCCAGAGAAATGGGTCAATTCCCTTCTATAGGCTGCTGTTGCTTTGCGTGATGTTGCCCCAATCGTCTTGGGTCAGATTTTCAAAGCTACCAGACCCCTCAGTGCTGGGCTGAACTTCCACACGTGCAGGTTCCCACCTTTTGTGGACGTTTCTAATAGCTGGGCTGGTAGAAACCCTTGAGGTTTCTGTTGGGAACATACCTGACTGTACAGGGTTAAAAAAACCTTTAAATTTCTCATCTTTACTTTCTCTGGATCTCAATACTTCAAGTGTAAGCTTGTGTAGTGTACCCCACACTGCACAGGGTGGCTGTGAGGACAGGTACATCGGAAACACAGAGGTATGCAGATGTGAGCGTAACCAAAGCTATATAAGACAAAATACGGTGCAAACTTGAAAGGGTGCTTGATGTCCCTTACTGCAGTTCTGAGCCTTAAAATCAAGAATGAACTGTGATATTTATACTACACAACCTTCTGTAAATCGGTGGAATTTCCAGGAATGTAAATCAACAGAGCATTTGGCTGCAAAATTATTCTTTATAAACCCAGAGGTGTCAATATAAAGACTCTCATGGACAGGAAGCATTGGGGTTTAGTCCTCAATCTGTGAGACGCTTTTGCTAGCTATGAGCACATTTTGTCTGCAATCCTTCCTGCCCTGGTCCTGTCTTACAGGGCTCATGATTTGCTAAATGTGTTATTTCAGGACATAACCTTTCCCAGTGTTAGGCAGAAGAAAAAGACTTAGATGACAATTTACACTTGTACTGCTAGCCCCTGTGTGCTCTGATACAGTCAATACAGGCAACCCTGGAAGAGAAAAATGTGAAGGAAGAAAAATATTTGTATTTTTGGATCTATGGCTATTTTTGAGAGGAGGTATGCACTTAGCTGATAAAAGATCTACTCACCACCGATATTTTGCTTGAATAGCCATGTTTTTGAGTTTTAAAACTCGAAATGGATACTCAATAACTAGTAGAATTTTTGAAACCGGACAATTTCCTGAAAATTTCCTTGGACAGTGTGGCAAAAACATAGCTAATACATTTGCATCCAATGTGTTTGTGATGCAAAGGGAGAGGACAACGTGGAAGGCTGCTCTGCAAAAGCAGCCACTGTTGTCAGGAAAGAGAAGAGGTAATTGATAAAGCTCTGTTCTGCAAATGGGAGTTTCACTATCGCCTCTAAATTTTAATCCCAGGTTCCAATATTATAAGTATATATATGACTGCTTTCTTTGCAGAGTGAAAATTATTTAGGGAGAAATGGAGCTACAAGTCTACTTCTGACTGTCTGTGCTTCCAGACTCCTATTTGCAGACTCTCAAATAGAAAGAATTACCTTCATGTTTTTATGGCTGCCTAGGGTTTCGGTGAAAACAAGCCCCATGCCTTGACTCCTTCCTGACATCTTAACATTGTTCCTTTTTCACCGCTACTGAAATAGGTCATAGCCCTGACAAATCTATTATTCCTCATTTATAAGTCTTTCCAGTTTACTCGGACAGTAATTTCTGGCCTGCAGCATCACTGAAAGTGCAATTTTCTCTGTTTTAAAAAACTGAAGCATAGGTACCCTGTTAAGTGTTATAATCTGATTACCCATCCCCACAGCACATGGAGGGCCAATGTCAAGGGCAATTCAGAACTTCTACAACTCTGTTCTTTCATCTAGCCACTAAACCTAAAACACATATAGAAATAAAAGCAGTAACGACGACTGATTCAAAGCCCTAGTTAAAATTCATCCATCCACATCTCTGATAGAATGACTTCTACCATTTTGTCTGCGATGTAGCTACAACAAGGCTGCAGGTCAGGTGCAGCAGTGCTTTGATCACCAGTTTTAGGAGCTTCCCTCTGCAGCCACCTCTTGCATAAAGGAAGAAAGATGCAAAGTCCCTGCTTCCTCTGCACCAACACTTGGGCCAGCTCTTGCATTCCCTTCCTGTGTTTGTCCTCGAACAGCATTTGAGGTTTATGCTAAGGTTATTCTGAGGTTTATACCTTTTTACCTAATGCCTAAGGAAGGATAAACTATAACGGACCAGCTGACAAGTGGTGGAGTGCTCAGACTGATATGATTTAATGTACCTCCCCCCAAAAGAAGACAGAGAGGAGAGAATGGCACAGGTCAGCTTTCTTTTCAGATAGGACAGAAGCTAGAAAATCCAGGAGCCCCTTATAGCCACAATTACCATCTCCATGCCGATCTCTTAGTTTCACTATTACTATAAAACACTGTGGAATTGAAGATGACTTTCCTGATACTCCTGCTTTGTAGCATTAAGCTTTCCATTTTAAAAACAGTGACCAGAAATGAGGTCACTCAAATTCACTAATTCCTGGAAAGTATGAAACAAATATTCAAGCAGGACCAGCAGTTCCAACTCAAAATGTGTAATAGTTTTATTTCCTCTTACGTTCAAAGAAAACACAGCTGACTCGGGGGAAAATGTTTAATTTTTCTTAAATTGCAGTAGCTTATTGTTGACATAAAGTATTTTGGTTGTAATAACTTTTTAACTGTCATCATCAAGGCTATAATATATATTTTTTAACAGCATTCACAGCTCCCAGAAGTACTAGCTTGCTAGTAGAGATTTCGACAAAATAAAGTATGCATTTTTAAAATAACTTCACTGTACCTCTATTGCAAAGAATGATCACTTCATTTCATCGAGAAGATCATTAGGGACTTTCTTATGTGCCGTCAAGCATACCAAGACCTAAACTGCCACACTTTGCTTGAAAGCCGACATCCATGGGCCCTCCCTCTTGCTGCTGCACACCAACACGCTATAACTTCCAGGCTACCTATGCAAAAAATGGCAGCACATTCACTACTCATTTTAACTCTAATTTTAACTGAACTAACTTCTGTCCTCTTATGTTAGGAATGGCCAGTACACACCTAGTAAATCAGCGGACATGGGTGCTATGGCTGCTTTTTGTCTGGACATAAGCAGTAGCTGGGTAATGAAGAAGCCTCTCAGAAAAGGCGTGACCTGCACTAGGCATACGCAGTTGTGCAATTTTACGCTTCAGTGGCCTGCCTTGGAGACAAGGCATTCCCAAAGTCAGCACTGCTTGACTGGCTGGGTGCCCACTTCTACCTAAGGAGAACTGTAGGCTTCTTACTGGGGTTTTTTGGACTTGATCTAATGCCACTTTTGGAAATATGTTTTGAAATAAAATTATATGGCTGTCACATAAATCCACCAAGTTCATGAACGTATGAAAAAAAGATTCTTCCAAGCTAGGCTGGTGGGGTGCAGATTGTAAGTCAGGTTTGTGAAAGCCTACCTTGATTTAATGATGACTTTCATGCTATGTATGTGATAATGTTCATTCAGGGTGTACTTGGTATAAAAGTGAAAAAGTTAGGAAATGAAACATGTGAAGACAACACTTGTATCATAATCTTACCCCTATATGTATAAGCTTTATGACAGTATCTTTAACTACAAGAATATATTCTGCTTCTCAAACCTGGAAGTATGCTACAGATTTTTCATATGCTCTAGCAAAATGCATTTTTAAAAAGTGCTTATTAAATGAGACACCAGTTCACACCTCTCATTCATTACACACATTGTGATGTGCATTTTGTGCCTGTGTAATTCCGAGTGTTCTTAATTTACTCTAGTCTCAGTAAGATCTGTTGATGTTGAGAAACTTGGCCAAACCCTGGACATATGAAACAACAGGATACTTAAAGAGTTGTGATTATACTTTAAAGACAGTAATGGAAATTAAATAATACTATAAAACATTTTTTGAGACTTGTACGTTAACGTATTCTCTGAAGTAAAACATGCACACATGGGTGCTGTGCTACTTGTACTTGTGACTTTGGCTTATGATTACAGCTCTTACTCAGCTGAAAAAATGTTAAAATTCTCTTAGTGTCGTTCTTTAATGGAAACATAAAATGAAATATGACAGTTTTTTTTTTGAGAACTCCAGGGTCCACCTAAAATGAGCAACCTAAATCATAGGGATGTGCTTGCAAGCCACACTCTTGCTCAAAACTGGCTGCTGATCCCGAGCCCTTGTCTAATACCTACTGTCTGCAACATCAGGAGGAACAGTCGAGCTCTCTTCCAGATGTTCTCCCAGCCACACTTGTAAACATTCATTCGCCAATCGCAAAATCACAGCCAAGTTTATGCTACAGTGGGCCTTAAATACCTGATTAATTCTAGAAATTACCAAAATAAATACAGGCTAAGTCTTTGCTCATTGAATAAGGATAAAGTAACTTCAAAATCCACAGCCACTGGTTGCCATGCAACCTGCTATAGTATTATGGCAGAAATAAGCTGTGCTTGAATTTTCAGTGCCCTCTCGCTCAGCCTTCTTGATGTTGTGATACTCTAATGCTTCTCAGCTAACTTCCATTAAGTAGTTTTTTGTGGGGTAGTATTCCAAGGTTAAAATGATTAAATAACTTTTATGGTTGATCAAATATAAGCCCTTATTATACACAGTAGGCAAAACCATACATTTTAATTACTTTGTTATCAAAGATCTAGGTATTTACATTTCATTTTTCAGTTATAATTCTGAATTTAGTTTGACCTTCATAAAAAAGAGAAGACCCGAGATTCTTGCCGTCTTAAACAATTTTTCCCATAAACAAAAAGAAAACATTAAGACATGGTAACAGCAGAAATACTGCAATGAGATTTACACAGTCTATTAGAAATATTTTTTACTGAGATATTTTGTTTTATTTAAGCATCACCTTCTAACTCTTCAGTTTAGTTTTTAACTACTTTAATTATTTGTGACTTGATAATACATTTGCAGACTAAGGTTGATGTATCAATATTTGATAATATTGACATTACATTAATTCAAATTCACATTTAGAGCTATCAAGAGCGTTGTTCCCTTATGAGATATACATTCCAGTTTAAATACCAGAATAAAAAGAATAGTTTCAGGTACTCCATGGAAGTTTGCTACTGTTCAGTAACAAAGTAATTTTCTATAACTAAAATATACTAATATGTATAGTGGCATATGTTTAAAAAATCATAATTAAGCAAAGTTTGTATTTTGCATTTTTGGCTTCTGAAATTATTTGAAGACGACAGATTTCACAGACAAAAATCTACTTAATAAGGTCATCTTACATATCCATTTATTATAGAAATCTAATGCAATTCAAAATCTCTCTATTAACCTCTACAACTTATGTAAAAACAGATTTATCAGAATAGGACAGAAATACCATGTGGGTAATTTACACTATAAATATTTCAAAATAAAAATACCATCTTTCATTTATTAAAAAAGCAAAAATGAAAAAAAAGTCATAACATATTTATATGGAAAGATGTTCATATAGTCCTTTGTAGGAAAACATTTTTTTTGCCAAATTTAGATTCAATATTGTTCATGTTTCTGCCGCACTAAGTTACACAGTAATGTTAAAGAAAAAACAAATGTGAGTTTAAAAACCTTGTATTGTAACTCTCAGAGGCTCTTTCTCAGAGGCTTTTTTTTTTAAACTATTTTACTGTTTTGTCCTTCAGAGCTTTACAGCTTTTCCCACAATATACGGTTATTTTTAAATTCATATTATCCACAAATATACTTATGCCTGTGGTGGGAGATTATAGACACATTTTTAAAAATTATTTCCTTTTCATAGTGTACTAGTTCATAACTAATAAGAAAAAAAAAATTCTAAACAGAAAGCATGAAATTAACAACAAGCAGTAGATTCAAATAACCTTGCAGCCGAAGCTTTGTAACCTAATTCCAATAATGGCTCAAAGATACATGGCATAATAACATTTTCTCTTTTTCAGATTGTAATGATGTTCACATGCAAACGCTTGGCCGGACTCATCATTATGAACTGATTGCTTAACGCATTCCCTCTCGGGCTTTGTAGTCTCACGTCTGCATAAATGTGCCCCTTTCTGTACCGTACACTGGAACGCTTAAAGTTAGCTCCAAATATCGTCACGATATTCTCATTTATTTTGTTACTTTAGAAAACCTCCCAAACATTCCCCCCTCCCTGGCCCCCAGATTTAAGGAATGGCTCTAAACTATGGTCATCGCCGCCTTATTCCGGTTAAAGAGGGAAGGAGCTTATCTGTTGGGAAGCGCAATCTCTTGTAACTCCTTCTGTAAAGGGTAACGGGAGCAGACAGCACGTAAGTGACACATTGCCTTGTGTTTTAGAAACAGATGGGGGCACTATCCAATATGCTCAACAACATCCCGCCCGGCGCACAATGCGGCACAGCATCCGAGCTCGCGGCGGCGGTGGCGGGGAAAGCGGCGCGGCGACGGTACCCAACGCAATTTGAGCCTTAGTAATTAGCAATGCTAAACCGCAAAGGCTCCATCCTCGCTGTCAGGTGTTTAGATAATGCCATCAAGCGTGGAGCCCGGCGCCCACAGTCATTTTGTAAACTCCATCTATCAGTTTAGGAATGCGTTTCAGTTTCTTAGCCTGTATACAGTCGACCTACTGGTGAAATTACATTGTATAAACGAAAATACCGTACTACGCAGGAGAAGATATAAAGCAGAAAAGAACTTAAAGGAAAAGTTTAAAGGATCTGTCATCAAAACTTTAAATAGGCCTTTCTCCAGCTGTAGCTAAATTATTGTACTTCCTGATACTGTTTGCTCCTCATAGCAATTGAAAGCATATGTAATTTAACAGCAGGCCTCAATCCTTTAATAAGCTGTCTTTAAAATACCTTACATGGATTACCTATCTATAAATCTGCTTCCCATGCAGAATGTGACAGCATTATGGAAATTGTGAGTTCAGTAAAGATGGCATATACCAAAGAGAACCACATCTGCACACTGTAAGATTATACCAAACATTGGAAGTAATCTTTAGTCATTTATAATACTGCAGAATGCATAATTAAGATTAAGGGCTCTATTCTGCCCTTACTTATGTCCTACGTACCTCATAATTTTTTTTCCCCTGTAAATTAAACGGAAAAGTAGCACTGCAAGGCTTTCTTGTTCAAATTATGCAAAGTTGGTATTCATCTTTCTGCAATTTGGTGCACATCTAAGGAAGTTTGGCAAAAAGGGAATGATCACATATGGAGCAGAATCCGTACTAAAAAGGGCTATCCCGTGCTTGCCAAAAGGAGCAACTTGCAAGTAGCACATATTTCGTTATCACTTAAAAAAAAAAAAATTAAAGAAACAAAACACAAAAAAGAGTTTCCCAGAGCAGGAACATAGTTCAAAGAGATGCTGTGCTCTGAGTCACTCTGCTGAATACGCAGCCTGCCCAGACAAAAAGAAACACAAACGTCTGAAAGCAGCTAACAGCGGGGAGAATCTGAAAGTTTTGGCAAGGACAGGGCAGGACTAATGTTCCCTGATGCTCGGATTTCTAAGCTGTACCTACTTCTGCACCTGATAATATGTAATTTCTTCTGCCATTTACTGGTGGGAGAAGCAGCAACAGGAGAGCTTTCTCAAAACCTGCGCTGGTGGGTAGGAAGAGGATGAGAAAGGGAGGGAGGAGGAGGAGGAGGAGGAGGAGGAGAGGTGCTTATGATAACCATGCTCCTTTGGTGGCAGAGCTATGCACCTCCAGCCAGCTATGTGTTTTCTTTGCCTACCCTCAGCTCCAGGAGTCTGCAGACAGCATCTGTTACCCACAGTTATTTACTGTGAACTTATATTTTACTCCACAATATACAAGTTCTTTGCGATTCTCTTTCAGCTGGGTACCATGATACGGGGCCTGCAAGTCCCATAACAAACCAGACCAGAATCCAGCCTTACACCTGACCTCTGACA
The DNA here is from genome assembly GCA_013400535.1 of Scopus umbretta. Taxonomy (NCBI): domain Eukaryota; kingdom Metazoa; phylum Chordata; class Aves; order Pelecaniformes; family Scopidae; genus Scopus; species Scopus umbretta. The sequence goes on from VZTL01082888.1 coordinate 9,813, forward strand.
AATGCCTTTATTATTTGCAGTAGGACAATTAAATGAAATGCCTATCTTACTGAAAGCCATTTGTTATATTTCACTACAGAAATTAGGAAACACACCAGTTAGTGGCAGAATAGCATAGTTCACATCCAGCTTTGGCCTTTTTCTTTGCTCTGGCAATTCATGAAAGCCAAACAAAGGCATTTTTCTGGAATAATTTTTACTAATGACTAAGATTCACACACATGGTTAATGTCTGCTACTTTGGAAACCGTGGCATTTCTAGGACTTGGCATTTGAGGTGGCAGATGGGGTGGAAAGGAATTTGCCTCTGGGGTTAGGGCGCTACATTGGTCTCCTTTGCCCACTGCAGAACTATTTGCTCATTCCCTCTTAGTGTAGAGCAATAAAGATGCTGCCATTTAGAGCATCTGAATCTGAGTTTTAGCACTTTCTTTATTCTCAGAATTAGTGCTGTGTATAAATGTTGGTCAAACTAATAGCAAAATACATTGCAGATACGTGCGGCACATTCAGGCCCTGGAGAGCCTCCAGTGTTAAGTGATATCTCAGCTGCTGTGGCAGCTTTCTCACATATGGAGGACACTTTCCTCCCCCCCACGTGAGAGCCCGGAGAACGCACATGTCTTTAAACACAGAATTAGCTAAGCAACTAACACATCATACGGCAAAATAAACAATATTCTCAAGCTTGTTAAAAGCTAAATGTGGCACTTTAGAGAACAATGCACAGCCAAATGAATTTCAAGACTAAGTTGCCAATAATACATGTTTAATCCTCCGGTCAGACGTAATGTCAAAACGGTACAGAAAGTGAGGAGGTGATTATTAAAGGAGTGCGAACATATTCCAGCTCTAAAACAGACATAGATAAACTGACATATGCACAGACATCTCAGATGGCGACTCAGCACAGAAAATCATTGGGAAAAAAAATTCCTTTGCATTCCTATATATATTTGGAACCGTTAGTTCCTCACTGCTGCAGTAGCATTCATTTCCTAAACTTCTGAAATCCTCTTTATCAGTAAGATTCTCATACACTCTTAAGAGAAAGTAATGGTAACCTATCACTTTTAAGACTACAGCTTTTGAAAACCAGACTGTCAGAATACTGCAGGATGTACAATAAAAAACGAACGAATGGCAAAGAGACTAGCTAGATGTTTTAATATGTTTCCAGCATCCACGATTCTATGATTAATTTGTTCTCTCTCATCCTCTTTTCAAAATGGTAGGAAAGCCTCTACCATTTTGGAGTTTAGCATTACTGTAAATTGAGATCCTGGCTCAATTTAGGGATTTTACTGCCACAGAAAGCAGATTGATAATGATTATTATTATGAACATTTGTAAGGCAACAACTACTGCAATATTTGGCTTATATTAAAAGGAAAATTGTTCTCGAGTACCAAGAGCAAATGTCCAATAATCTGTGTATAATCTTGCTTTTACAAAATGAAGAAAGAGATTTTCTTTCCCAGTAGACTGTACGAAGTGTTGGAGGACCCAGACAAAAGAAACACCAGAGTAAAAGCACTTCTTAAGCAGTTCCTGAATGTAGTCATGAATCGGAAGAGCTGAACATTAACAAAGCTGTCTAAATATACACAGTTCATTTGGCAACAGTACCTCCTGCTTAAATTACTGGTGATTTTCTATTGCTTCTGCATCTGGAATCTTACTGTCTGACCCCCCCCCCCCAAAAGATATTAAAACTTTTACAAATCTCTCGGATCATCCTGCCATAACTGCCCAAGTCTTTCTGGAAAAAAGAGGTCAGTGGGTCACTACTTTTAATAGATGGTTTCATGAGCAAGACCCAGATCATTTATAGTTTGACAGATTTTTTTTGGCAAATGCACTTAATTTCGAAAGATATTCACAATCTCCAGCACTAATAATTGTACTTGCATCTCTCTGTGCCATGTTTTAACTAAAAAGAGAGAAAAAGGCAATTCACAGCTCAGTACAATCTTTTCTTCTTATTCACTAGTAAAACCAAAAAAATGTTCCTCAAAGAGGGGGACAAGGCAAAAAGTGGTAGATTGGAATGCACGGAGATAACTCTTTTTTGCCTTGAAAATTTTCAACTTCTTTTTCCTCATTATTTCTACAGAAGTGTCATGTATTTGAGCAGCTAGGGTGAAAAGCTGCTGCTGAATATTGGTATATCCCACAGCAATTATTTTACAATGGCTCCCAGTTCACTTGCGTTGGCCACATTCTAGAGGAGCACCAGCACACTGATCAAGAACCTGCACGAAGGCTCATTTAACTTGCCCCGCATATGTGAGGCCACTTAACGTAGAAACTCCAGCATTCTTGTGACAGTATTTTTGAACTGAGCCATTTCTCTGAAAACAATCCATTGATCAAAGGGATTACATGGCTAACTTGGGAGCCTTTGTCTCTTTAGATTTAACAGTTTTGTAAGATGCTCATTCTGGTAAAGAATAGAAATTAATAATAAATAAAGAATACCTTTCTGAATCTGCCAACAGTTTGTTTTGGAGCTGAACAAGAAAGAACAGAATAGACTAATGAGGGACAGAGCCAGCCTTTACATCATTTCAAAGACTGTTTTTATCTTACAGAGATTTTTTCACCAGTTCTTTCCCTTTTCAAATGCATTTAGAAAATACATTCTATTTTTTAACCTCTAGTGCAATAGTTATCCTTGAAGAAATGCTAGTAGATCTACTGACTAGCATTTTTGCTAGTGGCTCTACTGTTAGACCTGATGGGCTATTTCAAAGTAGACTACAGCAAGAAAAGGCACTCATATTTAAACCTGAAATGGGAATGATTCTGCTTTAAACTCTGCTTTATCTATCCACATACTTCTCTTACTATTGCCTTTATACCAAGAACATTTGAATTTTGACTTCCTGCATCTGGTTCTGAGAGAATTTTACAGCGTTATATTTGGTGCAGGTGGGTCACTGTTTTGTAACACATTATATTATTCTGGAGCATGTGGTGAATTTTTGCAAAGGGTACCCTGTCATCTCTGATATTGCAACCGATCATAAGCCCCGAGAGGTGCGTACAGTAGTGTTTGTTTGATCAGTTAGGCGTTTGACATTATCTTCTAAATGTTATCTCTTCTGCTCCCTCAAATTCTGGAAGTGTATAGCTGCAAAAGCGATCATCTCTTCTGTCCTTTTGTCTCAAGACACAATCAACAGTACTTTAATTCATCTAGAAGCTATTTCATCTAGTCTTTCTTTCCTTACAGACCTTTAACGATGCAGATGCCATAACCTGTTCCAGAGCTTCACTTTGCTTGTCCCAAACTGATTTCAAGTACGGAAATAGAGGGCTTTTGAAAGTCAGAGTACTCATATGATGCTGTAAAGCTGGATCCATTCATTCCTCTAGTAAAAGGAACTATTTGTCCAACATTACAGTTCCAAAAATATAACTGCCTGCATTAGAATTCCTATTCCTTAATTCTTTTTTTAAGCGCTGCTCTGTGAAATCATTTGTGACTATGTTGATTTTGAGTAATTTATTATCACTTGCACCACCTTCCCTTTCTCTCTTAACATCCTCAACTGATTTTTCTCCTTTGGTAAGAGGACACCACAACTGCCTTTGAAAGAAAGTGCTGAAAGACTCAGCAGTCTTTGCAATCTTTTTATATTTTCCTTCCTGTTTCAGGGGAAGAACCATACTCCATACCTCTATCTTCCTGGTAAGAATTTTTTTTGCCATTGATTACTTGAAGTTCCAAGGGTAAGAAACTACATTTTCTTCTCCTCCCAACAGAAAAAAATGCTATTATATGGAAGTAAAAGTAATGACAATTTCCTGCAGCAGCACCGTGAAAGGAAGATGGATATATAAAAGAAGTAGAAAAAAAACAAGAGTAAAAGAAAGCTTAAGACTATTAACAATGGACTGAGGTAGCATCCTCATTTTATCTGTATGTCTAATGAACATTTAAAGACAGAGATTATAATAACTGGCAAGAGTTATTTAGTAATAACTCTGTGTGTGGCACCATACAAATAAATGTGCAAATATAAATAACACTATTCCTGCCCTAAGGTTTTTACAATCTTAAGTGCCACACACATAACATAATATGGACAGAATACCGTTAACATGGGTAGAATTTTAAACTATACGTTTAAGGGCTTTGCTTTGTTTGCAGTCGTAGAGCAAGAAAGGATTGGTGCTGCAAAATGAAGAGTAGCACTTTAGAAAGCAACAAGTACTTTGCCTCAGATGAGAAATCAAGACAATCCTACTGTCTTCTAGCCCAAACCTGTTTTATCCCATGTGCAACTTGGTTTTATGATTTGCAATGTTCTCCTCTGTCCTTTCCCCTCTGTAGCTGCTTCTGGAATGCACTTTCCATTTCTAAAAAGACTGCAGCCATTTCTCATTTCTCCCTCTCTGTCTATCTGTTCCCAGATTTCCTTTTAACACTGTCGCTACAGCAGCACGTCTGATGAACACCCTACTTCTGTCTTCTGACTTGGATAACATTGTATTGGGGTATAGGAACCTTTGACTAATTTAATGGCAAATACACCACTCTGCTCCATGCCAAAGTTCAGCTAGCCTGGCTTCTCTGACGCCCAGCCCCCCCAGTTCAAGTGCAGCCTGTATAAAACAGTTCTTAATCTCCCTTCAGATCTTACTTAAGACTGTTTCTACCTTTCCCATTTAACCTTTCAAAAGCACAGCCTTTCCTATCCATCCACACAGCTAAGATCACACTGCTAATTGCAAAAAATCTTACAGTACTTGTATCTAGTCAGAATGCTGTTACCAAGATGGTATTTCCTTTCCCTTGCCTTAGCCATGCGATGCCTGCCTTTGCCTACCTCAGCTGGTTTCCCTCTTCTACTGGATGAAACATAATCTTTGTCCTCCCTTCCATGGAACATTTTCTTCCTCCTTCACTCACTACCATGAGGTTCGCTCCATCTTCCCTTGATACATAAGCCAAGCCTCCAACTCACACTTCTTACATTTTCAAAAGCCTATGCCTGTGCTTTCTGCAGGGCCCCTCAGACTTCTGATACACCCTCCGTCAGCACCTACAGAGCTACCTCGTCTTCTTTCAAACCCAAATCTCCTGTCCCCTTCCAATATATCTATAAATTTGGTTGTTGCTGGCATGCAGCATGCAGCATGACCAATGCAAACCATGCTGACTAAATACTCTCTGCTTGCTTAAGCATGTTGTCTGTCTGCATTCAGCTCCTCTCTGTTTTTGTTTTTTTTCCCAGTCGTCTCCTCATTGCAACGTGTGACTGTTAAAACAGTAGCAGAACCGGTTATGAAAAAAGATACAAGATTTTAAATTTTAAATATTAAATGACTGAGCATTTAGTCCTGCTTTAAGGTGAAATCACTGTACAAATACAGAACTCTTACACAGACTTCCAGGACAGTATTGTAGTGGTTAACAATTATAGTCAACAAATACCTAAATAATGGTTTAACAGTTTTGTGACCCAGCCTGTAAGTCACTGTAGCTAAGTTAGCTAGACTAATTAAATGAAGTAATCATAGATTTACTGTACGATTACAAGTACGGTTACTACTACCATAGAGTTAAAACTCTCACCTCCCAAGAAAATATATGCCCATTCGTACTTCCCCGCACGTAAAGCAATACGGACTTTTCAATTATTGTGAGGTTTATCCCTGCGAATTGTAAAAGAACCAGCCCAAAATACTAGATTCAGACCTGGAAAAATTTTTATCTGAATCTGAACTTTACATTTAGTGTTCATCTCTGATGAACGGAAAAATGGAAACTAAATTCATTTTTGTCCTGAATTCACACACTATACAGTTTGAATAGTTGTAGTGTGAACTCTCCCTTCAGAGAAAATATACTATAAAATGTACATTGCTACTAACCTCTGCTGCAATCTTGTGGTAACAAAAGTATATTTTATGTTTCGAGTTAGATTGGATTCCAGCTTTCCAAAAGTGGAAGGAAAAGGCAGTAATCTACTTTTCTACTCAGTTTTCAAGGTCTGATAAAAAAGTTGTAACAGGACTGTGACTAGTCTAAAATAAACATAGATAGCAAGGCATTGTTAGAAAAAAAAATCAAATATGCCTTTTGTAAGTTTGTCGGGAAAATATCACTTGTGATAAAATGTCTCCTTCTTTGGGGGCAGAGGATGCTTGGAGACGGGGACTGGAAGACAGCCTTTAGTGATTCAGGCTGGAGACACTCGACAATGGAGTGCGCCCGAGGATTAGCCAGCCGGCACGGGAGCCGTCACACGGGGAACGTCTGCACTGAGCTGCTGGTCGGATGTGTTCTTTTGAAGGTTTGGCCCAACTGTAAGAATTTGATCTTTTGCAATCCAAAACTTGCTTTGATCTCGTGGCAGGAAAGTTGGGAAAGGCCGCGCTACCTCTCCGTGCTCCGCAGCGGTGGATACTCTGGCTGGCAGTGCCACCAGGGCATGGAGGTACCTGCCCAGGGTGCCTGCATGGGGGCTCCTGCCCAGGCACCCCAGGCACTTCAGCACCGCCTTGCCAAAAGCCCACCCATGCTCTGAGCTGGCAGTGAGAACCATGTTGACTTGCTGTCCTAAATACTACATTGAACTAAAAAAAAAAAAAAAAAATCCTTTTTTTCCTGAGGTGTAGCCTATCATTTTGATAGGTGTAACAGATTCTGATGATACAGACAGAGGCAATCTCTGCAGATTTATCAGGGCTTCCCATTAACCTTTTCATCGCCTCTGTCTCCTGAGCAAGGCTTCTCGAGGCAGCAGCGAAGAAACGAAATGCTGCCAGCATAACCGCATGAAAGCTACCCTGCCAGGGATCCGCGTGGGCTACCGATGATCGACGCTACAGCTTAAAAGACTTGCTCTCTCTGCAGGGAAATGCAGCTGGGGTCCTTCAGGAGAAAAACGTTGCAGAGTTTCCACTTCTCTGTACAGATTCTTCTGAGCTGATGCATTGTCTGAATCATTTTCTCTTAGTACTTTCTGCTGCTTTTGAAAACCTCTACTGACATGTTTTTACACAGCACACAAATGATGATCCAGAGAACACTACGTTGGACCCACCATTAGCATTCTCCTATTAAAGAACATGTCCAAATGCCTTGTTTTCTATTTTTCCATCTTTTATTTGGAGCAACAAAAATAACTAAACCTCGCTAAACTATTCAACAAAACTATAACTAAAAATAACTTGTTTTCATAAATTTAGCTGCACACTGGGCAGATGAATTTTGACCTTGCTCATTTTTATTTTTTTTTTCATTTT
>VZTL01082928.1:0-10418 GCA_013400535.1 Scopus umbretta
AAACCCAAACAAAAACAAAAACCAGTCTTGTTATCTTCTCAATTTTGGCCAGTTACAACTCAAAAATCGCTGCTACTTTCCTGAACAGAAGAATTTAATCCTTTGTAATATTACAAAGTGTTACAAATAGGTGTTTGTCTAAAATCAGCTGGAAGCACACCAAGAACCTCACATTTCAACCACCTGTAAGATGAATTCTCAGCGTTCCCACATCACTTATGGTTGGTGTCAACAAGGGTCCTGCTTTATGCAAAGAATTACACAAGAGAGAAAGGTAACTGTAGCATTTACTAAGCCAGCCGGGTTCATTTCAAGGGAGTTCCTTTGGGTCCAAAGCAAAGACATGACTGTTGGTGTCAATACTAACAAAAGGCTCTTTCACTTCTGAGATACAGTTGACATTTTTGCTTCACAAAACAAGCCAATACAGTTCAATAAGTTTCAATAACCTGGCTATGTGAGACTAAATGACAGCAACACCTGACTAGCTGAACTTGCATCCTACACTCATAGAAGGACCTGCCAGAAGATTCAGTGTCACGAGTTCCAAAAAATACTGTACATCAGCATCAAAATAATCAGTCATAAATATGCACATACTGATCTATGCATCATAAAATTCAGTCTTTCACAATCTCTCTTACTGTGGGGGAAAAAAAAAAAAGCAAACGAACCTTGTCCTAATGTTTCCTTGCTTGTTTGTCCAGGTCGTCCCTTTTCTTTCTTGCCAAACAAGCGGCCAATAGAGGATTTGATCCCCTTCTTTTTGGGGGCTTTATGAAGGGAATCTTGGCTACTGTTGCTGCTACTAGGATTACTTGTTTGCCCGTCTTGCGAGCCTGTTGAACTTTACATAAAAAGGAGTCATTAAGGAGCACATATAGAACAAATTCACTGGCATAATATGTAGTAAGAGACAAGTTCAGGTTTCTGTGCAAGTTAACAAAAGCTCAGTAACTCATGACATCTAATTTCACCCTTTAGTAAGTCATGCAAAGAAACTTATCTACCAAAATACATGTCATTAAACAGAAAAAACAGTGGAAACAACTAAATCATGTAAAAAAGGAAGTGATATAATATCTACATACTACAGCACGGAACTACAAGTCATTTCTTACTTTAAGAAATAGAAGTGTTTAAAGTGCAATTCAGAGAGTTGTTGACAACAACAAGTTCCTGGCAAATTGAGGCAGACAACAGAAGTTTGAAATACTTGAGAGGAATCCATCTCAGGTACTTAGGCTCTTTGACAAGAATGTCTGCCAATCAAAATGACGGTAATTTCGCAAGTTATTTCTAAATTTATAGCTAAATTCCAACCTATGAAAGAAGACTGGAATTGTACATCTTTCCTTTCCTAAGCATGAAGTAAACTTAATGCAGACCTTGAGCACCAGAAGAATTCTTCACATAAAGCCATTTCTGATCATTAACAAAGTCTGTATTCTTACTGTTTATGTAACATAGTCACCCATTTATGTGTTCATACTCTTTACTTTTGAGAAACACTTCAACATTTAAACTAAAATCCAACAGGCTAAACAGCTTTGCAGTTTTATGATTTTATTCTGATCCTCTGAAATACTAAGTTACCGGTAGGTCTGACTTATTCACAGCTACTTACTTTCTTATGTCCCTGATATCTTCATGGCTCACTGTATGCAAAGCTCCTTTTTGGACTCTGTCCAAACGCAAAGATCGAGGTGAAGAAGGTGGTGATGTCTCACATTTTATTGTGGTTTTATCATCTCGTACCTCTTCTCTAGAAGCTGGTGACTAATGGAAAATGAATGAAAACTTGAGGGGTTAGTTCGAAATGCCAAAACATGAATGCATTATCAACACTACACAGAATATTGAAAGGGAAAAAAAAAAAAAATCATTTATTTTGGTGTTAAAGGATTACTCTTGCCCTTACCATTCTTGCCTATTTTTCGTTTGACTTCTTTCTGGATATTCTGTTACCTTCGGTGACAAACTACTAAATTTCAGTCTTAGCTAGTGAAATGAGCAAGCAGCACTCATTTTTTATTCATTCATAGAGCTAAGAATTAAAGTAATGTCTTCAGCACCATAAAACTAATATACCTGACAACTTCAGTTTAAGCAAGTGCAAAGACAGAAAACCAGAGTCCTGTGAAAAGAAGGCATCTTGATTCTCACTGTTATGTGTTTAGGCAATCATTAGCAAGATTACCAATTCTATGAAGTCAGTTTCTACATACCTGTGGCTATGGCTTATCTCAAGGTCTGAACAACAGAAATTAAGACTTACTTGTGTATGCACTAACAGGTCTTTAAAATTAAATACTGTTTCACGAAGACTACAAAATAGTGGTTAAAAACAGAGAGCATCACAGTCCCCCACACCAGCAAAAAAGCGAAACAAAAACACCCCCACAATACAAAACAAACCCACACTTCCATGAAGACGATTAAACTGTTTTACATTTAATATCAAAGCACATACAAACTTGCTTTATTATAGCGTTACCCTGCAAATGCTTTCTTTTATGTTTCTGTTATCCATTAATGAGTTTGGGGACAGGGAAAGAGATGAAGGGACACACCAGTAAATAAACTAAAAAACTTTTACCTTTCTACGGTGTTTCCTTAAATCACTAGGCTGATAGATGCATGCAAAGAAAAGAAATTTAGAAAAGCCATATTTACTGTAAGCTGTAGCACAGACTGAAACAACTACTACAGACAAAACGTATTAGGGAGAATATAAATAACAATTACAGCACTAGCTCAGAGAAAGATACAGAGTATGAAGTACTCTTCAAATCACAGATTACTTATATGTATCCCTGAAGAGGGGGAAAGGAAGCAAAACAAAAAAATCAAGACTTACAGCTGGTTATATACAAAAGCACCATAGATAATTCAATGTATTGGTACCACAGGCAAATTAGCACACGAAACATGCATTATCTTCAGCAAGAAAAACAGTAAAGTACATGGGGGCATAGGGTGTTGCTTTTAGAAAGTAAAAGGATTTCAAGTCATATGTCAAGGACTTGCCTTGAGCTACATAAACTACACGGTAGCCATAGCGGGCTTAACACGTTGTCTGCACTAGCTCCTTCTCACATCTTAGCAATTTCAGCAGTTGTCTCCTACATAGCCTAAAAAGCAGCCATGTTTTGATACTGTGAAAGACAGAGCCAACAATAGCCGATTTCTATACAGTAATAGCATTCTGTTCTGTTTACTAAGTTTAAAGTGCTGGAATGTTTGAGCAAGAGCCTACCACCGGTTTTATTTTACCCTCCATCCACTCCAGAAGCCACTGTATCTCACTTCCTAGGTACTTCCCACCTCTGCCAGTGCACAGAGCAAGGCAGCAACCCTGAGTTACATAAACAAGTTATCCAGTTATTCAGACAAAAGTTTAATTGAGATAATTTGTTTAATGATTATCATTGTATTTGGCAACAAATTATTTCAAAAGACTGCAACCAAAAATAAAGTCAGCCCCCTTTGAAGTGTGGCGAGGGAGTTGTGTGTTGTTTTCCTCCCACAAATGACAACTTTTAACTGTTTTTTTATTTCGAATACATGCAAACTATGCAGCATTAATATGTAAAGCTTTGTTCAATCTGACCATAGAGTACTATGTTAATAAATCGTAAGTTCATAGAATCATTAAAGGTCCCTTCCAACCCAAAGCCTTCTAAGGTCATCTAGTCCCTCCTCAAGCTCTTGGACAAAGCGCAGCAGACTTATTTTACTCTTGCTGGATCTTTCATCTATTAAATCTGATAACCCATAAAAATGTTTACCATATGGAATGAAAACTGACCACAAGAACTGTTCAAGAGTACTGTAGGTTTCACAGTTTATCACGCTGATGCTTTTTGATCAATTTTAATCACAAGGGGTTTTCAGCTAACTGAACTGCCTAACACCACTACTGCAGTTAGCATTAACTAATGTTGCCATCGTGCTCATAAACTAATGCAACTTTCTACTAAAACATCAAAAAAACTCCCCTCAAGAACTCAATCCGCCTGGTAATTCACAATAGCCATTCCAAAAGTTTCTAGAAAGCTCTTGTTCTGTAATTTTACAGGCGTAGCTTCTTGTTTTCATGGGTTCACAAAAGCTTTCACAAATCAGTTGCCAGGTACTAAAACATCAGACAAATGCAACTGCAAACAATGGATCAAGTGCCTTTGAGTTACAATTCTTATGATCTAAAGTAACTTAATTATTTTACTTTTGTTCAGTTACATTAAAATTTAACATAAGATGCACATGCCTCTGACCTAGTTTTCATGAAAATAGCTACTTAAATTTGTATATGGTTTTCCGTAAGAGAAGTACTTAGCTTCACTTCTTATTACTGTGAAAAGTTTGACTATACAGCACTCCATATTTTGAAATTTTTTAGTTTCTGTAAAAGAATTGTGCTTGACCCTGGATATAGAGCTAGAACAATGATTTTTATTTTTTTTTAAATGCAAGGAAGGCAAAATGATTCCTTTTTATGAAAAAAATAAACATTTTGGTATATGTACGTATTAATTTTAAAAAAGCTAGGAAAAGTAATTAGCCAAAATACTTTGTTTTTAAACGCTCCTCTAAGAGACCTAAATGAGCCGTCAGTCATTTACAGTCCACCTGCTCTTACAGTGATGGACAGCATTCCTTGTCTACTGATTGGTATGGTATAGGCACGATACAAGTACAGGAATCCAAGGAAATAAGGTATACTAAGTAGAGCGTTCCATATACAACTATTAAGTACAGTTTCCAAATGCACATGAAAATCTAGAGACAAAGTAATGTACACAGAGCTAAGTTAGAGAAGGAGCGTTTCCTGGAGATTGCTTGCAAACAAATACCTGTATGCAAGATACTCCTTAGTGAAAGGTATTCCACATATGAGCAACTGTTAGGTTTGCTTAACATTTACATAAAAACAAAAAAGTGGAAAACTTGTATCTTGTTTTTACAGATAGGTTTACATGCATAAAGCAGCTCCTAGAAGAATTTAATTATTCTAGGCAGTCATATGAATGTCAAAAGAATAGACCCACCTTTCTCTACTCGCTGAACTGCTAAGCCCAAGCTACTACTTCATCAGCTACTAACCACAGGTCTAACAGATACTTATTTTACCTACCAGTCTTAATAGGCTAAAACAAGACACTAGCGCTCATTAATATTAAGACAGCTGTGATACCTTCACAGTCTTCAAGATTAATGCAACATACGCAAATCACTTTTTAGCTGAGTACTTAGTGGACTAATGGACTGCTAAAAAGAAAGTTTAAGGCAGAGGGAGAAACTGGTTGCTGTACCAGGGGTCGAAAAGAAAACAGTATTTCTTCTAGGAAGAGGAGTCAGAAGAAAGACCGTAACAACAGAAAGAATACTTAGGCATGAGATGTTGACCAAATAATAGACTTGAGTTCTGAACGTTTTTCCTAATCATTATGACTGTATCTTACACTTTTTATAGAAGTTGAAAGGAAGCAGTAGAAAAACCTAGAGAAAGGAAAAATACAGCTGAGTAAGAAGAAGAGGAAGGGGAAATCAAACAACCCATTTCCTAGAGAAAAGGAACACTCTTCCAAAAAATTGAAGTTAATGGATACTTACCAGTGTCATGATACCTAGTCTGTCCACTTCCCGAGCTGGACTGTGTGGAATCCGCCTTGGGGTGGAGCGGCCACTGCCAGGCGGGGAAGAACCAGCAAGTGAACCACTTGCATAGGGAGGAGGAATGGAGCTCATGGACCGGAATCGGCCATGGGCATCCAAACTTCCACTACCCACTCTGCTTTCAATCTCCTCTGCACGCTGCTCTGTGTTTTCCTTTTCTTCTTGTATAAGCCTAGAAGAAAAAAGTTTCAAAGGAACATGACATTCAAACAAGTACCATAATAAACAGGAAGGCTAACTCAGGCATTAGAAAGAAGCAGCACTTGGCAGACAGAACAGCTACACTGAGAAATTCTTCTAATACAATTTGAAAAAAAGTGCCAAACACTACTGCTATCACCATTGTGCAAGGTTTTCTGTCAACCTAGTAATACACAATCCCTTCCGTAAGTGGGACTGAAGACAAAGAACCTGAAAAGAGTACTTAGGCATAAGCAAACTAGTTACTTCTGTCAACCTCCCCCCGCCCCCCCAGCAAACTGAATGGGCAACCGCCATTTTCCAAGTAACCACACAAAAAGGATTCCCTAGGGTCACAGAAATTCATTTTTATCAGAACCTTAACAGCAGATAGACCATACCTAATCTCTTTGTTGATTGCATCCAACTGTTCTTGAAGCATCATGGCCAAAGTCTGAGCATCAGCCTGACCACTTGGGGATAGCAGATCAACTGAACTGAATATAGTCTCCCTATCGTCTTCCACATCAGACACATCAACATCACTTTCAAATGCTTGTGCCACATTTGCCAATACACTTGCTTGCTGGGCTCGCTCCCAGTCCTGCTCGTTCAGAGTTTGAACCTAAGAGAATTCATTAAAAACAAAATCCAAACTCAAATGGGAAAAACATGACGTTTCTACTGTTTTCCAAGATGTTTAAAGTAATTTTTTAAAAGCCCACTTACATGCTGAATGCGTCCATCAAGACAGCAATGATTAGAGAAATGTAAAAAAGAAAAGCTGTAATGTAGAAAACTTTACATCTTACAGTTAAGTGAAATTTAAAAGTGGACAGCCCCACTGAATAAATTAAAATATCACATATCTTGGCTATATACACTCTAAATTACGGCAGAATTTTGCTATTAAATCCATTGAGAATATGGAATCAGCTTTATGTAATGAGAACTTGTGTCCTGAAAGGGACTTGAGATGGCCTGCAGAACAGTAACATGACAGATTAGCATACAGGCACAAAAGTAGGACTGTTTCAAGTTATATTTTACAGGCTTATCAAACTTAAAATAAATTGGACTTCAAAATCCCAATTTTGCAATTATTTGTTAACAATTAAAAAGACTATTAGCTGGGCATTAGTTAGTAAAACAGGGTATATAAAACCTAGCAGTTTTATTGCTATGTACCCCTAGTCTAAAAACTCCTTGCAATAGATTAGCCTCATCTAATCTACTTTGTTGCCAAAGTTTTATTTTTATTATAATTTCAGAGTTCTATTACCTTTGAAGGCTCATCTCTGAGAGCTGCCAAGCGTCCCTTCTGGGGACGCCGTAACACTGATGAGGTGCCATAGGAGTCTGTATGACTGTCAGCCACGGACGAAGATGTCATAGGGTATCTGAACTCTGGTCGGCTAGAACACGAAGAAACATTTTATCCTTATGAAGGTAGGGGGAAGGGGAAAACAAGCCAAAAACCCCACCCAAATGATTCCTACTGTCCCACAAGCAGTGTAAAAACTGCTTTATATGCTCTATAAAGGTACATTTTATAAGCTATGACCTAAGTATTTTCAGTTATAATAGACACAATCACATTTAGCAAAGTGACTTTAAAGAAATTAGAAAAAACTGAACTACAATTAAGTGCTGGTACCTGTGATGAAGTGATGTGGCTCTGAGTCTCACTTGGTCATTTTCAGCCCTTAATGCTTCAACATTTAATACAAGTTGATCCTGTAAAAATAGATAACATACATAACAATATACTTAAAAAAAAAGTGTCAAATAGTGATTTATAAACTAACAGTTATTTGATGCCATTTCTATGAAACGCAGAAATAACAGATTTTAAAACACACCCTTTAACAATGTAATACGTAAAAATTATTTCTGCTACACACAATACAGCACCATCACAAAAGGGCATCCAAGAATAATTCTGTTGCCTCTCTGCACTGTGACTCTAGGTAATGACAACGTTTATTTTAAAAACAGCTACTAAATAAAATTCACATGTTACTAACTTTACTATCATTAAGTGATAATATTTAGTAAAAAATAAGATTTTTCAAGTTCTGTGCACAAAAGGTTCTAAATGCATTCACTTTTAACCTGGACATTTTTACATGCTCTAGAAACTCAGAATTTAGCAACAGAGAAATCCAATGAATGAGAAAACAATGAAAAACTAATAAAAGTGGCTGATGATGAACATCTGTGCCTTGTGTGAAAACTGCTGGCCTACACATACAAAAATTCAAAGCACATTCTGCAAAATATTCTGAATGCGTTCTTCATTTTATTACAGAAGCACAGCCTCTACAGTTTGGCCTAGCTAC
Organism: Scopus umbretta; assembly: GCA_013400535.1. Lineage (NCBI taxonomy): Eukaryota > Metazoa > Chordata > Aves > Pelecaniformes > Scopidae > Scopus > Scopus umbretta. The sequence continues at coordinate 8,202 of VZTL01082928.1, forward strand.
TTACTAGAATGATTTGGGGAGATGCAGTACACCTGTGATTTAATAAGCAATAACAAGTATTATTTCAGAACAGATAGCGTGACCACAAAATCGATTGCCGCTGCTTAAGGATGCAAAGAAATGAGAGGCCCCACCACTATTATTCAAGAAGGGAACTTGTCAGTTCCAGGACAAGCAAAACACCAGACAGCTGCTATTGCAAAGGAACAGCCAAGTCTAATAAATATTTCTCTCCCTGCCCCCCAGTTCTTAAAACTTTAAACATTTTTTATCAGTTGAACAAGCATTTAATGATATCCAATGCTTTAAGAAAAAAAATATGGGAAAATACCCAACATTAAAACTCTTTCTCTTTTTCCTGTTCAAGGTCATACACACAACAGTATAAAAATTCTACACAACCTTCAAACTTTGGCAAATTGTCAATATATCCAGCCACTTTACATATTTAGGAGAGTGTTAAGTCTTTAAGTAAGAAGCTATGCATTACTTATAATATCATCATAAAACTGATGCACACAATACCATAAAATTAGCAATAACAGCTCCCTACTTCTAAACAGACTGGGTAATGTTAAGTTTTATGGGGGAATTAAAATCTGGTCCTGCTATGTAGCAATGCAGCAATTATTTTCCAATATAATATTTCAGAAATATGTATCATACCTTTTCATGCTGAAGTTCCTCTATTTGTTTTTTCGCGTTTTCAATTTCTCGAAGAAGTGAATTCTAAAATAAAATGTATCACAAATTATGTTACCTATGAAAACTTTCAACTCTTAAACCATAACCAAGATGAGCATCAAGAAATTTCAGTCAATGCTATACAGATGCATCTTAAGTCACAGGTACTTTATTGCCTACATCATTTCACTTTGATTATAGTTGAAGGTTTATCCTTCAGATGTACAGCCCTCTAAATAATGGATTTAGTAACAGTACAATTTCCATAAAAATTTAATACCAATACCAACTTTTTAAAGCTCTGTCTGGCAAAACTTGTAAAAAAAAAAATAAAAATTAGGCAGCTAAAATAATTCAAAGTAATTCACTGAGTGGTTACTAAAGCATTACTGGCTGTTATCATTAGGTCCTCATTTTATTTTCACTTGCCTAACTTACAAAATTACTATACAGTAATTTCTTGGAGGTAGCGTACCTCCAGAACTGCAACACTCACAGACTTACGGGCCTTCATTAACATCAGAGCTGTTGTCTTTACAGTTATACCATGACTTCTAAACAACTCCAGTAAATATTACTACAATCTCTTTACTCAAAGCAGTTTCCAAATTCAGACTAAGAATCATCTGAGAATTAAGAAACATTTGAGAGCTACAACAACCAAAGAATTTCAGCTACTGTATTTGACCATAGTATGCGATACCAAGGAAAAAAACCAACAACAAAAAAAATTCAGAGATTCCACCTTCTAATAGGAAATTTATAACTGGGTCACTTTCTTTTCCTTTTCCACCATTACCAAGAAGTTCCACTAAACACATTTCCTTGAGAAGTAATACCATTATTTGCATGTTTGTTCCCAACTTATTGTAAAAGAATGAGCTGGAAGCCACAGCAAGAATACTTTTCCAGAAGCTGTTACTTACTGTAAAGGGCTACTACGTTTTCCCTATTATTCACAAATGTAATTAGGGCTTGGAGAGTAAAGAGGAGTTAGGCTTAACCCTAAGACACCTCCCAATATTCAAACGTTTATTAAAAAAAAAAAAAATTGCAGTCAGCTGTTTTTCAGAAATTGAGCTTATAAAGACTGTTAAAGCAACCATGCTGATGTCATAACAAGGCCCACAGCAAGAATTTCTGATGTATTAGGAGCAGTTGGTAATATTGAAAATAAGTGATGTTAACTAAAAACCACAAGACAAAATTTGCAGCCTTAGATGCCAGATGATAAGCACCTTTATCATTAACTCAAAGGCCAAGAACCAGTAGGAGCTACAGCTCTTCTGCACTACCCGATTACTCTCGGCCCGAGAGCGCAAAAGCAGGGCAAAGACTGGACTAAGTCCTTGTAATGATCTGAGGGGAGCAGTCCTGGACTTCTGGAAAGACATGTCAGATACCTGACATCAGGTTTAGGGATGAGAACCGAGGTGACATGAATGCAAGAGAAAGTAAACATTTATTAAAGTCTGAACACATCATTATATATTACAACCAAACCATTTTATTGCCATGACTTTAAAAAAAAAA
>VZTL01082964.1:0-14371 GCA_013400535.1 Scopus umbretta
CAACCTGTTCCAGTGCTAAATCAATCTTCTCGTGAAGAATCCCTATTCTTCAGGGGAACTTCCCTTGTTTCAGCTTGGGTCCACTACCTCTTATTCTTCTGCTGTGCACCTCCAAGACGAGTATGGCTTAATCTAGTCTATAACTAACTATAGGAGATGAAGAGAGAAAAAAGAGCTCTCCTTAGCCATCTCTTCTCCAGGCTGAAGAAACCCAGCTGTCTCAGCCTCCTCTCATACGTCATCTGCTCAGTCCAAATGTTTGCATTTTCCTAAACTGTCAAATCTTAATGGAATATTTTCACTGTTTGCAATTATGGGTCCCAGTAGATGACTCACAGTGGGCAATGCTGCCAGAGAGGCAGTAGGCAATCGAATCCTGGCAAGGCCCTAAGGTGCCCACTTTCTGGTGGGGCCAGGGTTTCACTCTTGATAGCTATCACACAGTTTGTTTTAAGAGGAAGGCCAGTACCTAGGCCTTTTTGTTTTCTGGCATAATTCTTTTCCCAGACCTTTCTATCACCGAAGTTTATCTTGAATTCCCAGGAAGGGCACGGATTTAAAATATCTACATTCAAAATCTGGTTGCTACTTGTGTTCCTGTTATCACTACCGTATTTGCAGTGGCTTATTCCTCAACTCTATTTTATGGTTTGATCTTGTCCTCAAAATATGCAGTACTGCACCCAGGCAAGTACCTTGGAAAAATCAATTACTACACATGCATGCACAAACTCAGTAGCTTTTCTTTTGATGATACACCACGCTGCAGATTGCATATACAAGGGCAGATTGAGCTTTTAAGATACAAGAACATAAAAGCACTTAGAGGTCTTCACTGTTTAACAGACACAGACTAATCTCTTCCTCTCTGACAGTCAGGCTTCAGAGTTCGCTGTGTGTGCATACAGATACAGGGTAATGAACAGATATTTATTCTATATAGAATTCAAAAGCAGAGTGGAAAATTCTCCCATTTCTACTGTGTGGAATTCCAGATATCTTGCTGCAGCAAGATAAATTGTTACCCTGTATAACACTGCAGCTATTCTAACTAATATACTTTCCCAAAAGTGGACTGTGCTTCTTTCATTACATGCCATTTACAGTCTTGCTTATGAAACATGTGCCCTTTCCAGTCCTCTCTTTCTTTAAAGATAACGCAATAGTGCAACAAGATGTTAGACCATTCACTGCTCAATTTGAAACATTTCTCTTCCACAATGACTAATTTTGGTCTCTTAATCAAACAAGAGAGTGCATTTTATCATTTAATTTATTCTCACTGCTTGAAATGAGCCAGCTGCATAATGGGAAGTTTGTTGACTTCCATCTAAATTCTTATCTTTATTAGATCACTAGTATTATTATAACAAATAAACAACTTAATAAACACACAAAATGCTTATCTAAATATAGTTAGTGAGAGTTATTGAACCAGATAATTTACCCTTAATTTTCTGAAAAAGGTACAACTATGCTATCTCACTTAGGTCACCAGGGAAATTAACTCCTCCACTATCAAATCTCTTGCAAGGTCCACTCCCACTGAATGGGTACTTGTACCTCCTTTGATTATCGCCTTTCTATAGATATCCAGAACAACCACTCAACGACCTTTCTATTAATTCTGCTTTTGGAATATAAGAAAGTTAGAGCACTGCTTTCTTCTGCTCACTTTCAGTTGTCCTTTACCCAGAGAAAGAACTAAAATTCACATAAATATTTTAGGTTTTCTCAAAAGTTTGCTTTCACCACTGCCAAGCATAGAGAAGCAAATAGGTCTCCTTTTGTGCCAGTGTAGGCAGGATTAGGGATTCAGAGTCAGCAGCTCAGCAGATCTAACTGCTCCATCTCAGACAGATGAGTTACATAAAGCACCCAAAGAGGTTCAGAGTGATCCTGGTGATGCAAAGCGCTGTTCTTCTGCAGGGAGGGCTGGATTTCCCCTTCTGCATTCATATAATGCATCTTCTCATAAAGATTTTCAGCATCAGGCAAAGTCATTCCCATTTGCATTGCAATGTTCAGGCCGCTGTTTAAAAGGCTTTAGGTTTAAACAAATTGGTTTTGTTTTGAAAACAATCCAAACAATCCTGCCAGCCTGAGGTTCATCTTCAGAGCAGCCCACAAATCGGCAAGAACAAGATGGCAGCAATTCTCTCCAGAAATAGTGGTATTCACACTACTCAGGAAAGGCATTTAAAACTTTTCATGTTGGTGAATAATTGTCTTTAGATATTAATGCATTTAAGTAAATCCTGGAACTTCTACCCTGCAAATATTTCCTCTCTCTGGTATACTAAAAATAGAAAAATCTGGCACTGACTGCCTAATCAAAGATATTTCTGAATTTTCATTTCATAAAAACAAATGTTTATAATTTCTAAAGACAATTGATTTTTTCCATGAATAAATTTCACGCAAATGTAACTATTTGTAAATAAACATGTTTTTACACCAGCCAAGAAGTATGAGATGAGAAGCAGCTACCACCAGAAGTGAAACAGCCACAAACTAGATAGTGTGCATTTGATTAAAAAATTGGAACCCAATGCCAATCAGAATATGACTAAGGCTGATTCACCACTTATTAATTCCTATTTATTCACTTACTACATAACGTAAAATAAATAAAATGGAGGAACTCAGAAAGTATATCTAGTTCATCAGCAACAATATTTCAAATATTATACATAGAAAATCCTCAGAGCTCACCTGCAAATTAGATGCTTCCACACTGAGGGCAAACATCCCTGGAGGTGCTGTTAACTTAAGCATCTCATCTGAAGCACACAGATTTGTCTTCTTTTAAAAGGAATATTAGTGTTAATGATCTTTTAGACTAAAATTAAACCACAATTGTCTGCTGAGATTTCTAAGCATTAACCACAGCTAAAACATTCTGATGATCCACCTTAAAACTTTAGCACTCAAATGTCTTCGAAAACTTAAGAAAGTCTTTTCCACTCTTCCTGTCTTTCTATGGGTCACCTCTCGCCTTTTGGTTCCTCCTGTCAGTGAGTCAATGGAGTTTAATGCTAAAATAGCTGCATTTGTGTTGAGCCACATATGGGCTGGCAGGGGAGGGAAGAATTGGGCTCTGTTCCTGAAATCACCTAAAGAATGTACTTAGCTTGAAACTCATGTTTTTTAACAAAAGCAGAGTTGTAGGACTCTGGCTTTTAACTGTAGTGAGATTAGTCACAGGTTCGAAGTTAAATTCTTCAGTAAAATTGTGGCCTTAACTAGCTTTACTAATGTGTACATAATTAATACATTTTAAACTGTCCCATGCTGTTTTACCCACCCTCTAAATTAAAACAACAGCAGCAAGAAGAGAAGTGAGTATTTACATTTGGCATCTTCCTCACACCACATTACAAAATATTCTGTTCAACATCTACAAATATAATGCCTCATTTATTTGAAGCCCAGCTCTCTGAATATGATCCTTTTTCTGTCTATGGCACGTGCATACTGATGCAACAGGTACCCGCAGGTTACTTGGACAGAATGTCACAGCAGATTTTTAATCTATAATAAAGAATGAGAAGTTTGCGTTGACTGAAAAGTAATGAAACTTTCTGTCAAGACAAATTTTACACATTAAATCTGCTCCAGGTTTAGATCAATGCAGATAGTGCCAAATAAAACAAAAAACTATGAGGGAAGATTCACAAAAATTGATTGTGGCCAAAATACGCCCCAGCACTGTTAAGAGGTTTACTTCAGTAATGTCTATGGTCATTGACTAGATCAATGAAACTCATTCTTTCAACAGCATCCAATTATCAGTTTACTGTGGAGTGAGCTTTCTAATAAATCAGTATACGTTACATAAAAGTAGACAAAACTACAATGAAACTTAATAGCGAAGTATGAAAACATTTTGGTTCCAGGAAGTGGAGGCTTCTATCACACCCAAGTTAAAGAGCATGAATGATTACTTTCTTTATTCAGGTCTAATCCACAGTTAGTAACATTTTGAGGCAGTAACTTTCTGTTAGCTAGTTTATGGTTAGCAGGATAATAGAGTTTGATTAAGCACTTAGGACAGGTGATCAATATGCTTCTGTCATATTTACACAATAAAAAATTGGCATGTACAGTAAGTGCCAAACAACATAAATTCAGGCACAATATCAGAAAGTCAATTAAGAACCACTTTCCACAATGCAAGATCTCGAATGCTTTCTTACCAATACTACATATCTCAGGCATGTTTTTCCATACTTTTGGGTAAGTAGGCAGCCAGCGAGCTTTTGAGCTTTACAACAGCACTGCGTACACTGGCAGATTTCAGGTCCTCTGTGGGTACTGTTCTTTTTCCTCGCCAAGGGTAACCACTTGTGGAGTCCCCAAGACTGCATGCTGCCAGCAATAGATCGGAGACACAGATAAACTTGAGCACCTCATAACCTGTAATGTGTTTATGTCACAGCAATTCTGTACAGCAGAGGTTTCCTAACTATTTCAGAGTTGGGAAACCAAAAGAGACAGAGATGAAGGACTAGATCCTAGGAAGATCTTATAAAGAGCCTTTTAGGAGTCCCAGCTGGCTGTCACATAAACCTAGGGGCAATTGCACAGAGACATCTATGGAAGGTGTGCAGCACTGACAGCCAAAGAATTCATAATTCAGTCTCAGAAGATCAAGATTCATCCTGATTGGCTGTTGGAGTGGAGGTCACCTAACATGAGAAATTATTTGAAAAAAATGTACCAGCAATTTTACCCAATTCAGCGCTGAACGAATATCTCAATAGTGATCATAGGCACAGAGATACCAGGAATGGGACAGCTGCACCCATGTTCAAATCCATCCCCAGAAGCCTGAGGCGAGGTTTACAGAGTGCAAAAGGTCATCAGTGCCTCCTCTGCTCCTTGCAGAATAAGTGTGCATACATCCAGTGCTACTTGGTCCACATTTTTACACCAAATAAAGTACATTCTACAGTTACAATATTGTTGCTTTTGCTGCTGCTGTTAGTTAGCATTTTAGTGTGCTCTGAAGGATTCTACAAAAATGTAGATCATGTGAGATAAACTACAGTGTCATTGTCAGTATTTTAGACCCCTGCATTCATACCAGGCCCGGTGCTGCAGCTCCGCTGGCTTCATTACAGTGCTAGGATTAGTAGGAGCAATTCAAAGGAACAAAACCTAGAGCATCTGAAGATCAATCTGACCACTGACCATTTGCTCAGTGCAGAGCACTCCTAAAACATGCCCTGGCACTGCATCACACTGTTCCTGCCTGTCTGAGTTTCATTCGTGGCACCTGGGACGTGTGGGGAGCTGTGCTGTGTACCCTGGGGGCATCTTCTGCACCATGGCAGCCAGGACAAAACATTCGCTTGGATAAAAAAAAAAAAGCTGGAAAATGCCCAAACCCAAACACCAGTTGTTATTTTGTTGAAAGAGTGAGTGTCAATTACTTAAAAACCTAACTGATCAACTAAAATTGATTCTGCTTTGCTTCCCATTGATTACCAGGCTCAATGTAAGAGAGGAAAAAGAAATTATTCTCTTATATCCTTGATCTTGAGGTAGAGTCATGGCACTGTAGCATATAGCAGCAGGCTGTTTTTTATAAAATCAACACAGGATACAAATTCCTGTTGACATTAGCACAAGCAAAGGTCTGACAACTCCTTCATCCCAAATTTGATTGCACTGAAAAACTCCTCACAAAGTGTACTTCATTATATATGTACCAGAGTTGCTATATTTGAGCAGCACAAACTCTATGGCTGTAGGAAGTATAAAATTGCTGAAAAAGAGTTCTCAATCAATTCAGATACTGGAGTCAGTAAGTGACTTGTACCTAAGGCTGGTATTTGAGGGGATATGATTTTTATTTTGTGGATAAGTTGAACTTACTTGTGAAGATGGGAAGAGTGTGCATTCTTTTCAGGTGGCAATAAACTCAGCAAAGTTCCCATCTCCTTTCAGCAGCAGATGTTTGTGCCTCTGTGCATCCTTGTGACAAAATCATTGCTTTAAAGAAACAACAATTGTGGGTTAACACAGTGAGGCATAATTCCCAAGAAGATGAGAGACCATAAAAGTTCACAAAAAACATAGTTTTTTTTATCAAAAACAATGCAGCGAGGCCTATTACGATCAACGAGAAGTACCTACAGTTTTGTTTAAAGATGGTAAAAGCAGATGAGTTTCTGGCCTGGGAAACTTCTCACATAAGTTGAAAACCTCTGAACTTGATCCTGCAGTTGCAGGAACAACCCAATAAAGGCTCTGAGCTTAGCATTTCCATTGTGCTGTTAAGCACCCAGCGGCCACTGATGCATTTTATCCATGTGCTACCTCTAAATCTACAAGTTGCCTTTGGTGTATCTAATTTGCCAGGTTGCTCCTAGGAGAAACGTAGCAGGACTGTCAGATTCCAGCTCTGCTGGTTGCGTGTACCACAGCAACCACGTTCTTGACCCTACTTGCGGACACACAGAGCTTTGCTACTGGATGATACTGGATTTTAAACCTATAAAGCACCTAGACTGAGCAAGGCCTAGTTATTCAATTCCAGTGGTTAGAAACAAAACTAATTCCTTGTGCTCTAGGTGCACTAGGTTGACCGTATGGTTATAAACATCTATATAATGTTCACACCAACTGTTCTCTGTCTTCCCACTGAATTTCAGCGCTTGTGGGACCTGTCCCGCAAAACAGCTAATATAAAAACCTGTCCACAAAGACACCTTCCTCAGCAGCCTGAGCAAGGAGGTGAGAAGCTCGCATGCACCTCTGCTCAGACACGAAGCGAGCTGTGGCCAGACTGGCTGCAGCCCCTGGAAAGCTGCGCTGCTTGTCTTCAGCTGCAGCAGCGCGTCCTGGGGAAGGAGAGATCCGACTCCCACCCTCACAGCCCAGCCAGTTAGCGGTTTAGAGATGAAAGGCAACACCTTGAATCCGATCCGGGAATGTACTGAAAACCTAAGCAAATACAGAGCGCTTTGTCTTAGAATCAGGCTGATGATGGCACAGTGCTTTTAAAAAAATCAGAAAATTTATTTTAAATTCCTAAATATGACCTCGCCTGATTATTTTGGAAAAATCATCTAAAAACCCCTTAGTCTATACGATACTCATAGATGAAATAACAAATTATAGATTTAGGTACTCTCTCTCTCTTTGCCTGTTTTTTCACATTTTAGCCCTAAACTCTTCCTTCACTTTCAGCTTAAAATGATTACTTACTCATATTTTCATATTATTCTTTACATCTTCATATATATTTTCCTCACAGCTTCAGTTTCTCCATTTAGAAAGTCATTATTTAAAATGCAATATCCTTCTCTCAATTTTGAAGCACAGCTCTGAGATATCCTCCAAACCATACTGTTGTATTGCCTCTCTATACAAGATCCATTTATACACAGATAATTAGATTCCAAGACTAAACCATCTTTTACCTTGCCTGTTAAAAGTAAATTTATAACAGACTGATTAAATCTCCCCTACAAGGTGCATACAAGCAAACTCAATTGAAATTGATTTAAGTTAGTTTAAAACCAGCATCAAGATAAAAAAAACAAGGAGATAGAAAATAATTATTTCTGTTGTGTTCTTGTAGCTTACTCTGAGAAACAAATTCACAAAAGTTATGCATGCGTACACAGAGAGACATACAGACACACAGACATTTAGCTCTCACCTAGGAGACATGGAGGGTCTCTTGATCTTCATGTTTTGATCACTTACTAGCATTCCTATCTCATGCAGAACGTTATTCATGTGAGCCTTCTGTTAACAAGCACTTTAACAGATTTCTTGTTATATGATGTAAGAAAAAAATAGCCAGGCTTTAAAACTTCCTTATTAATGCATAATTTACTATTAATAATTGCTACTGAAAAATTACTGTTATTGCTCATATTTCATCCCAGCATCCTAAGGCATTTACAAAGTTTAACTAAAATTCACAGTGGTAACATCAAGCTGAGGTTTTGTGGGATGCGAACTCTTATGTGCAGATCACAAGACAGGAAAACCCTGATGATAAGTAAGTATTTTGGTTTTGAAGCAATTTAGTAAAAAATAATTAGTAATAGATATTTGTAATGACCTAGTCAGGACATAGTTAGGTGATGTTCTAGAATCAATGCCCTGCCATTTCTCTAGTTACTTCCAGAGGTGATCAGCGTTCAAATATTCCTAGTGAAGCTGTATTCACTGAGTCACTCACTCTGTGAAGTATTGGGTGGGTTATTCTGCAAACCTTGACCCAGTATCACTTGTTGAAACTTTTTCTGTAGTCAGAAGTACAGCCTGAAGTACAATTTGAAGAAGCAAAAAGCAGCAGCCACTGAGGGAGGATATTCTCTGTGCTGTCCATATAATAATGGTAGCAATCATAACCAGGATACCTGAATTACTGGTGTTAGAATGTAAAACCAATTCCAGATTTAAGAAGATGTGTAGGAACAGAGCAGAACATGGGGTCTTGGGGACTGGATTGTGTGTGGAATTGTGAAAATGATACAATTATCTTAAAAAGACACTTTGAAATATTTTGACAGGGAAAAAAAAGGGTGGATGTGTAGCTCCAGAGACAGAAGAAAAGCAGCCTTAAATATACATGTAAACTGGATGCGCTGCAGTTGAGAGGGTTGTGTATGTACCAGGCTAGTCCTTTGGCTTAGAGCATTACACAGTTACATGCTGAAAATTCTCACCAAAAAGAAGAAACACACTCATCTGCTTGAAATCAAATGCTTGCAAACCACAGACCAAAAACTTTGCTATGATAATTACTTCAGTAAGTATAAGCATAAGAATATTTATTATATTATACTTACAAGCATAAGAAACATTAGTTGTGCAACTAGTCTTAGGCTGTATCCCACACAGATTCCCTGTTGTTTAATAACATGAACTCATACAGAAGCCATTTCCTGTGTGTGGATTCTAATACATAACCTTTTCCACTACACAGACACTTCTTTGCATGAATATCACTGGAAATTCACATAATTGAGCCATCTCTTCCTTTGTTATATCCATTTCAAATTGATCAACAAGTTAAAACTTTGGTGAAGGAAGTTTCTGGGCATCCTGGTATATGTACCACATTAGCCTCATTTCATTAAGAAAGCAGGCTAAAAATACATATAAACACCTTTCCAAGTATGTTACTAAGTAACACTATGCCTATAAAATAAATGGCATGTCTTCAAATAATGCAATAGTATGTTAGGATTAGTCTATGTAACTTGGTTGTCTTTGTGCTTTGCTGCTATTTCTATAGTACAGGACATGGCAGAGCTGTATGACATGCTGATGCTCTGCTCCAGCACGTGAATGGTGATCTGGTAAAAGAGCACAAGAGATTCAGTAACATCTCTGGGCCTTGAGTTCAGTTCCTCACAAGAAATCAAATTCCACTAACAGTTTCTTGTACCCCATGTTGATACTTGCGAAACACAAGATAGTTAGTCATCAGGGAAACATTACTGATCTTACCTAGAAATAAATTTCTTATTAAAATTTCTGTAGTAGCTAGAGCGCTGTATCAAGTGAGCTAAACTATCAGTTGGTCTGCAAATATGCTTTATGTTTGTATTCCTAAGGCTGCTTCTACTGTAGAATTAACTTTTATCATCAGCTAAGTCATTACCTTGCTTAGCGTTTACAACACTTTGATACTCCATGCAGTGAGGAAATTATTACCAAAAAGTAATGATCGTGATTTTCCATCCTTCTCTCTTGCATTGCTACAAAAAAAAGTCTAATGAAGGTAACAGCTGAAAAAGCTTTGTATCGATACAGCGAGAACACCTTGATAAAGTCAAATATACTTGTGCCATCAGCTGAGAACAGTGAATTGGTAGGAGCATTACTGGGAAGAAGAAAATCAGAGTAAATAATTAGTGACAATTAGCCCCAGCAAAATCATTCTATAAACAATTGGTCTCTAGTGCCCTGCTTAATTATGTGAGACTTTCATCGCTTCTTATCAAGTCTGCTTTGATTTATGTTAGACTCTTGAGCATTCCAGAAGTATAATTAATTATTGTCTTGTAAACAAACCTTTGGTAATTAATGATAGCAGAAGACAATACAGTATCTTCTTGCAAGTATTCCGATATGGAACTATGAATACTTGAAAACTCTTTCTGATTTCAAGGTAAAAGGTATTCACACTGCAGCAGGAGACAAGAAAGTTGCAGCTGAAGACCGACTTCTTAGAAGCAGTGCTACACTAACTACCATTATATTAAACAACCTTTCCGTGTTAATTACTATAACCAATGTACACCTTTGCAATCTGAGTTTAGACTGTAACATTTCTCTTACTTATTTAATTCTCAGTCCCTATATTAAAAGAAATCAGTTAATTTTTTTCAGGTGTAGGCAGCAAATACAATTTCTGCAAAGGAAATGCAGAACTAAGATAAAATTCTTACTACATGAGAATGCTGTGAAAGTTCTGGCAGAATCAGTCCTTCCCAGATACAACAACATCAGCTAATACCAGAAGGACTATATGAAAACAAGTGACTAGGAGGAGAATGGAAAATTGCTCCCCCTGTAAATCACTTATTCCTATGATTCTTCTATTTGACAGCTTTGTTACACTTGGAAAAATAAATGCAATATCCTTTGCCTTGTCTAGATTCCCAGAGATAATGCCAGTAATGGCAGAGCAAATAAATACAAGCTGAAAATCATCAGCTAATGAAAGTGCATAGCACATCTTTTCTAAAATCATCAGGATCAAGACAAATTTCAAAAATGCTCACAGCTGGTCCATGCTGTACTTTAAACTACGGCTAGCACTAGTAGCACCAATGAAGGGGTATGTTACAGGTCTTTCCTGGAGAGGTACTGCATGCACAATCTCACCAGCACTATCAGTTCTATCACTGTTTGAGGCTTTGGAGTAGAACAAAGAGTAGTAAAACTTAAGCCCTTAAACACTTAGGAATACCGTCACTTGACCCACAATCCTGGCCGCTGATATCCCAGATGCTGTAGTTGCCTTCCCCTGAGCCTGTCCAGATTTCTCTCCCATGGAGATCAATGAAGATGGGATGAAAGATGGATACAGGGAGGAAACGGGGAGAGAGGGACAGTGCGTTCTACAGCATTTCCATCCCAGCATGGTCTTGGACATAGCCTGGGCACGCATCCAGATGCATAGATGCACATTCCTCCAATTTCAGTTACAGTAGAGTGGAGTATTAGGCCAAGGCATCTTTTTTTTTTTTTTACCAGCTGTCAAAACTGAGCCTGACTCCATCATTTCTACAGATCTCCCCCAAGCAGTTTTAGGATGCTATTACATTGCTCCTTTGCCTCCTCTTTTCCAGATTTAGCAAGACCAACTTCCTCAGCCTTTCCTTGAAAGGCAAGGGGTCTAGGTCCCTGACCTTCATAACCTTCTGCTGGCCCCTCTCCAGTTTCTACACATCCTTTCAGAACTGGAGAACTCGAGGATACAAATATTCCCAGTGCAGCCTCATCAGTAACCAGCACAAGGGGACAAAAACTTCTCTTGATCTACTGACCTCAGTCCCTGCAATACGACCCATTATTTTTTTTCTCATTTGCAATGAGAGCGCACTGTTGGCTCATACTCAACGTGGTGTCCACTGTGATCCTCAGGACCTTTTCAGCTAGGCTGGTTCGCCCCACCAGTACTGATACACGAGGTTACTCTGTCTTAAGTGCCGGACTCTGCACTTCTTGCTGAACTTCATGGATTCTATATTGTCTCAACCCTCAAGTTTCTCAAGGCCCCTCTGAACTGAATCTCTACTGCTTAGCATGTTAACTACCCCTCCTAGTTTGCTAAGAGCACATTCTGTTTCATCACACATGTTGTTGATGAACATATTGAACAGTATAAACCCTAGCATCATCCTCATGATAGTCTATTGTCAGCTGCTAGCTGAACATGAAGCCATTGAGAAATACCTTTGGGTCCGACAGTCCAGACAAGTTGCAATGCATTTAGCAGTCCCTTACATGAGAAAGCTGTGGGAGATGGCATGAGAACCTTACTAAAGTCAAACAACATTGCATCCACCACACTTTCCCCATTCCAATAGCCAGTCATTCCATCACAGAAAGTAATCAGGCTGGTCAAGCATGATTTGGTTGGCATTTGTGCTAGGAAATTCCCCTCCACGGTCTAGAAGTTTCCTGGATTGCTTGCACAGTGCTATGCTGCCTTCCCAGCAGTTCTCTGGGTGGCTGAAATGCCCCAGGAGGATGAGGGTCTGTAATCAGGAGATTTCTGCTAGCTGTTTGTAGAAAGCCTTATCTGCTCCATCCTTCAGGGTTAACAGTTATGTGAAAAGCTGTCAGGCTTGATCTTGTGTGGAGATGCAGTCCTTCACTGGGAATTGAGATGGCTGTTCTCCTAAGATTAGGACCTAATTCCTTTCATTCTAACTGCCTTGTTCAAACCCAACTGCCTAAACAGTAGAAACACCTAAGAAGTCAGGGAAAATCTAGACAATGAAGGACACATTCTTTGCATCTCTCAGATACCAGATTAAAAGTATATTTAGACAAGACAGAAAACTGCAGCTGTGGTAGTTATAAATGTTCTTTAAAAAAGCAGAGTGATCATGAAAAAGGGACTGGTGTAAATGCAAATGTTGAGCCAACCCAAGCATGACAAAGTCTGGGAGACAACACTTCAGGTGCAGGGCTGATGCAAGTTCAGAACACTGGGTTATGCAGAGAGTTAAAGCAGACAGCAGGCACAATGACATGTTAAATTACCCACATGATGTATAGCTTAATGAACCCCCTTGTGTTGATCATGCTTGGCATTAATCAAGAGCCATGAACAGATTCCCTTATTTTCTCAATGCTGCTCTGATAAACTGCAATTTCATTTAACCTTGGACAGGAACTTTAATAGCTTCCACGGGACAACTGTCAATACTTTCCCGGGTATACAGTGATTAAACTGCAACACAAGATGCATGTCATGAATTTTCTTCATTTGAAATTAGAATTTTCATTTTTAACAACTATTTGCATAAAATATGCTGAAAATATGGAAATATGTAAAGGTTTGTGTGATCCTTAGATAGAAATACACCAAGACAAAGGTTTTTTAAAAATAAAATAATTAACACATTAATTAACATATTGAAAGCTTCAAGTAACCTTCTGGTTGGGAAACAAGACAACAAAAGACAAGAATTCAAGGAAAGGCATGACAATACATCCTTAAGTTAGCTCATTATGCATCAGATATTCATCAACATTACATGTGTCTTTAGCTATTCTGCAATACTTAGAGGCAAAGGATTGGCAAAGATAGAGAAACATTTTGTTTCTCAACTTCAGTGGTTTCCATAGACGCCTTTGGGTGCTTCTCTAAAAATGAGATTAATTTCTCCCTGGTGTGTCTCTCTGCCTCAAAGGCACCACAGAAGAAAGACTTAGCAGATCCACTCATTCTGGGTACCTGCAGGTTACTAGTCCAGGTGAATGCTGAAAGGGACAAAAATTAAGACAAGTATGGATTCAGTGCCTTTCCTAGGCAATCTGTTCTAATGGAGCTCTGCAAACAAGTCCTTTGTCGCTACCTTCATTTAAAAGGTAGTTTCGTTTGTTGCCAGTAATGACAATGACAGAACAAATCTGGATGACAAGTGACTACGAAATTTGTTACTATTAATTCACAAAAATCTTCATTATAGGTATGGACTATGATTACAGGAACAAGTAAACTACAGCTCCCCTCTACTTAGGCATCATCATTTGCTTTTGTAATTTTTTCTGTGTTTTCTTTTCTACAAAATCTAATGAATTTTAATGAGAAAAAAAATACATTCTACACTTTCCCAAGACTGCAGTAGTACCAGTGAAAAGCACTATTGACAGTACCACTAGCAATTTATCTGCAACAGCACCCACTAAATGGAACTAGTGTGGGCTGCCGTTGGAGATTCAGGAGCAATTTCCTCCAACAAAATAACCTGGCAGAGCAGTAACACCCTGAACATTCCACAGTCTCAATAGTTCTCTAGTCCTAGCCTGAGCCCTATCTGCCAGACAGCACCAGCATGGCCTGGGACTTCCAGAAACTCCTCTTAAATTTCAGCATTAAGGCAAAATTCCTCACAGAAGGCAGAATATAGATATGCTTTCATTAAGACCTCCTTATGGTTGATTGACTGATTGCAGAATTCTGGTAACAGATAAAACCTAACTGTTGTAATCCCTCTGAGATCCCAGAGACTTATGGCATGCCATTAGTGAGAAATGAAGCTCTTATTCTCTCTCCAAGAACATATTATTATTCGTGGCCGAGTCTGGTTGTGCCAGGTGCTGTACAAATGTCACACAAAATAGGGAACGGTTAGTGTTGTGGTTTAACCCT
>VZTL01082974.1:0-30507 GCA_013400535.1 Scopus umbretta
TCTCAGAAATCCCATTATCTCCCTATTCTTGTCATAAATTCAGCAGTGTTTCTTTGATAAATTACATTCCTTTCTATCATATTATTTTACTAAAAATTACAAGTCAGAGTTCTTCTTAATTAAAGCCCACACCAGCAAATTGGATTTCTGCATCACCAGTAAATTGGATTAGAATATATACGTGTATATAGTATAAATATAGTATATGCACATACAGATGGGATCACGATGTGCCATTACCAAAACAGCACTATCATTTCTATAGCTCTTAAAGAGCTTATTGTGATCTGCAATTTATGTGTTTTCAGGAGCTGTGCTTGTCACCCAGGGCTCTATACCTCCTTTGTTTTTCTGGTTAAAATACTTTTTTTTTTTTTTAGCTTGTCTACACGATAAGTTATTCTGGAACACTTGTTCTTGTGCAGATGCCGTCAGTCTGGAATTAAATGTTTTATCATTTTGATTTAGCTTTATCTATATGCTCAAAAGTCTAAACATATCCCTTATTGAAGATGAGGAAACCGAAGAACAAACCAACCAGCAAGCCTGACTCCAGCCCACATGATAGATGAGTCCAAACATCTAACATTGGTGCTGGGCTCAGCCTACGGACCCACATGCTCCATTTACACAAACGCTCGTAGATCAGGACCTATCCTGTGCTCATGGCTGCCCTACAAGAGTAATTTTTGATTATTTGGGTTTGTTACACTACACAAAATTCTCATCCTCTCCACAAAAAAAAATAAACCCGTACACTGAGCACATGGAATTAGAAACAATCTTCCCAAATTTCTGCCATCTTCCCAGCTAGGGAGTAATGAATTCATGAACCAGAGTTTTGCTCCATTGATTGATCACATTTACCAGCAATTTTATTGGGACAATTTTAAATACATGAGACTATGGTGTCATTTTGGCTTCCTTCTGAACTTTTGAACAGTCACCCCCCAACCCAGCCTTATTCAAGATTTAGCATTCTCTCTCACATGCAGCCCACACCTCTGCATGCATGTTATTTACCCCAATAAGTTTTTCTTTTTCAAAATTACTAAAAACGCTGAAATTGATAAAATAACAAAAAATATTACTTTAAAAAATAAACCATAGAGAAAAAGATGTTTCTAAAACAGCAGCAAATGTCAAGGAGCACTGGGCATCTGCAGTGGGTGATGCAGGCTGAGGCAGACATGTGCCTCTGTTGAAACATTCAAGTAAAACAAAAAAAAAAAATGTGGCACTTTGGTGCTTTATGTGTGTTATCAGTGTGAAAAGGAAAAAACCTCCCTCTCTCCCCACCTGCCAGCCCCACAAACTCAACTTATCATCACAGATGTGAATTTGCGATAGCTCTTCCCATCCACCTCTGCTCCCATTGCTCAGCACCGCTCCTGAGCTGAACCGCCCTCTGAGAAATCATGGGTTTTTACAAGTTTTTCAGTTGAATCAGTTCACAGCGTAGCCAACGGTGCTGCTGCAGCAAGAGTGCAGGATGCTGCTGCTGGGAGCAAAGCCGGTGGCAAAGGGGAGGGATGAGCAAACCTTGACTTTCCTGATACTGGGAAGCGCAGCCCAGGAACCTTGCTCTTGCACCAGCCAGGATTACATTCCCTACCTGCAACTCAAACACCACAAACTTGGCGTTACTGAAAAAGCTCCTTAATAACAAACTGCACTCACACATTAGCTGTGTATTGACACCTTTCGGGGGTGACTGATCCGGCCAAGAGGAAAGGGATGTAAGGAGAGAGAGAAGACTGTGCAAACAGCATCAAAAGATACAAGCACCGCATCATCGTTCTTGTGTTCTTCATCACACCTGTAAGTCAAATGCTGTACTTTCACCCATTTTACAGACCAGCAACTGAAGCATATGTAGGAACACAGATAATACCTGTATCTGAGGGATTTGGGCACTCAAATCACACAGACTCCCATCAAAAGCCCACAGTGATTTCAATGACTTGCCTGGGGGCAGGAAAAGAGCCTGTGGCAATGCAGGGAATTAACCCTGAGCGGCCCCGAGTCCAGTTTTGGAACTGGGCATTGCTGTTCTCCCATTTAACACAGAAGTGGCTTCTTCAGGAAAAGCTTCACTGCATGACTTTCATTTTATATGAATTTACTTAAAATTAGCTTGTGCTGTACAAGCACGTAGGAAACAAGCACTTAAGGAAAAGCATAGAAAAGCTAGCCATTCATTTTCATGTGTTTAGGTTTATTTTTGCGATAACCTGGGTGATGAGAGTGCAAGCTCTTCGCCTGCAAAGCAGCCAGGCTGCAGCTTCTCTGGCTGAGCGTGTGGCAGGGCAGGCCCCAAAGTGTGGGCTGACACACGGACCCCCCAGCACTGCCTGCTGCGCTGCTCTGCTGCATCCCCCCATCCCCGCACTGGGGGCCACGGCAAAGACTTTTGCACCGAACCCGAGGCTGCCACAAGGCTGCCCTGGCCCCGCAAACAACTCACAGGTTCATTTTTCCTTTATTAACAGTGGCTTTGGCAAGACTCGGTGCCCAGGTTGGGCCAGCAGCAGCGCAGGAAGCAAAGGAAACCCAAGCGGCCCCAGGACACGCTGGCAAAGGCAAGAGGGCTTTTGCACGCAGCATTGCATGGTATAGAGATAGAGCTCAGGAGGCTCCAGAATTGCATCTGGTATCCCCCCCGGCCCCAGGGAGGCGGCGGATGAGTCACAGCCATAGGTAGGTCAGGCTGTGCAGCGCTGCCGGCAGGAACACGCTGAGCAGCCCCAAAAGCATCCCCACGGGAGACAAGCAGCCAGTTCGCCTCTCTTCCCAGCCAGCAAAAATGAAAACCCAGCCAGGAGCTTTATAGCTTCTTTATTTAAAAAATAAAATGGAAATAAACTTTAGAATGACATTAAATAAAACTTTCTAAAATAAAACTTCCATTAAAAGGGGAGGCTGAAAGTAGATATTTCTGAAGCTGCTGCATCCTCCACGGTACTCGCACTTATCGCATCCTGAACCCGCCCCCCCCCAGAGGAGCTGCTGCCTCCCCCTGCTCCAGCCTTGCACTCCTCGCTCTAGATAAAATAAAAGGGAAGGAGCATTGTCTGCAAAGACAAGCTTGCTGGGAGACCAGGCTCCTAACAATCAAGTCTTGCTGTCAGGTTAATTAGCACATAAATTAAGAAATGTTTTGCACACAGTAGTACAAGGCACAGCCGTGGCCCTCCTTGACACAGCACAGAAGAAAGGTTGTAGAGATGGAAATGAATAAAGCACCAGGGAGTGAGGGCACAACTTTCTGCCATATCTATGGCCCATGGTGCAGACAGTCTCAATAATCAAAGCAAATTTAAAAGTGTACCCTGTTTCTATCCTAGCATCTATTTCTTCCTTGATTAATTTTTAAGTTTTCTACTTTAAGAGGTGGGATATATTTTATAAATATTTCCAAATTTGGCACCTAAACTATGTTTCAACCACCCTATTCTAGGGCCAGACTATAGCTAGGAACCAGCATGCAGCTCCACTATCAGGTAAACCCTTTTACCCCAACAGCAAGTGCCACCACATCAGGAGAAACTAGTACATCTGCAAGCACCCTCCATCCTGCGTTGCTCCCCTTACACCAAGGCAGGATCTTTGGATGATGACATCATTCAAATGTTTATTTTTTTAAATTATTTATATTAATTTATGAATAACCATTAATTAAATACGTGATTCAAAACAAACCTAGAATGCAAGAGGTCAAAATGTGTCTGTGTTCAAAGTAATAAGCAATTCCACTCAGTTGCCTGATTTTTTCTCAAGGCTGCTTCTTACCTGAGGATGGCACAATCATAGAAAAGACTTGAATAAACTTATTCTTCTGAATGGAGAAAAATGAAAAAGATCTTATCAGTAATAACAAGCCAGCCTGCCAGAAGAAAAGGTGTGGGGGGTAGGAGACAAAAAACATGATTATGATGCCTTAATCTTTTAATACAGTAATTTCTGCCTTCAGGGGACTTCTGGTAAATACCACAAAAAGTCTCACCAGGAAAGCCCTGTAAGCATTAAACTTGCTGCTGGCCCCCAACAGGTTTTCGGTGCAGCAGATCAGAGTCAGATGCTCCCTTGGCACAGTGACGCTATTGCTGGGACAGCAAACAGACATGAAAACCTATTTGTGCTGTAAAAGCAGCACAGATACAAAGTCTGCTCCAGCTTGTAACAAGGGGAACCCCATCTGGAGTTCTGCCACCCCCTTACACACTGACAGAATCCTGAAATTCCTCTTCTTACCACATCAGCAGCTTTTCTACAGAGCCTGAGGCTATTTCTGGTGCTCCACCATGACATGCCCAAGTCACCTCTTCCTCCTCGTTTGCTTGCTCCACGTCAGGACAGGATGGCTCCTTCAGGTTACTCACATCCTGGGTGAGCAACCCCATGGTCCATCCAGTCATACATCCCAGCCGGAGTGATGAGTGACAACCCACAGGGACCATACCCATCACTTCTGCCATCATTCCTGTGGGGCAAGCAGCCCAAGAGATGGGGTGTAGCAGCCAAAGACAACAGATTTAAGAATTGTCCAAACCAGGGTCAAGCAGCTTTGAAGAACTCCGGTTTTCAGAGTATCTATTAACTTTAGGAGTAAGTGATGCAGCTGAGGGTTTGAGCTGCCAGTCAAAGCATTACCCAAAAGGTAACGCTTTGTGGAAAGGAACAATGGACAGGGATGGAAAGGACAGAGGTGGAGATAGAAGATGGCTATATGCATGTAGATAGGTAGATTTTCTTTTGTTGTATCCTTGATCAATAGACACCAGAAGTAGGAAAGGGTTTTAAACCATTATGTAAGTTTATTTATTTAAATCTTCCAACCTGCACAACACTTCATCCTCTTCTACCTTGTCTTAGTTGTAGCAGACCTTGAGGGCAGAGATTTGACAGACAGGGCAGCAGCTTTACCAAACTGTGTCCCAGAGCTCTCATTAGCCCGAAACAGGCAACAACTGTGCATGTGAACACAAAAAAAGAAACAAGGCAAACGGGTTTTGCAAGCTGAACCAGTGCAAACTGGCAAGAAATAGCTGTACACATGACTCTGCCTGCACTAGAGGCACAGAAATTAAAGGGAAGAACCACCTCAGGAAATGCATCCAGACATGTGGGCAATCACACCAGAAATGAGTAAGAGCAAAGGAAGGGAACCTGTGGGAGCTGGAGGAGGAGCGGGTGAGCCATGCTTACACCACCACCCTGGGCAGCACATGTGGGCATCCAGGGCAGAATCACAAACTGATGAAAATGGACATTGGATTGACAAACCCATTTCTGCTCTGATAATTGCCACCCAGCAAAAAGCTGCTCACTGAAAACATCTAAGCAATGTGTACTGGGGATTTGTACTGGGATGAAGCCATAGCCAAGTGCTCCAGCATGGGGAAAAGTGGGTCCCCGCAGCAGCTTGGGGTACTCTCCATGTGCTACATGAAAGCTAAATGAGTCACCAACAGTCAGAGAGGGCTCAATTAGAGGAAGCTCACAAGACATACAGAGAAATATCTCAAGTAAATCTCCCCAGACACTGTTCATAGCACTGATGCCTTCAATTAAAGGAGTCTCACTGCAAGCAAAGGTCACTGACAGACTTGCTCCAGATTTAGCAAATGCTGATTGCAATACTCAGCCACATAGTTCCCCTTGCAGGCGAGGGCCATATGGATAGACAAGAATGTCCCTTCACCAATACATGCTAACAAAAGGAGACCGCCAGGAAGTTATACGATGTATTCATCACCTTTAATCCCATTTAGGTCAATAAATTCCACAATTTTACAGTAAGCCATATAGGGAATCACATACACGTGTTGCATATGCGCCCTGGGCATCCCCAGATATCTGCCTGGCCAAAGATTAAGGTGCTTGATTTTCTCACGGTCTGAAGCCCATGCCATGAATGCAGACCATCAAGAAAATGGCATCAGTGGTATTCTGATTCTATTGGGGATACTGGCATTTTAATGCAGCTTAAAAAAGCATGTTGCTTATTCCGGTGCTTCCCTCACTCTTCATACTTCCAATCTCACTGTATTTTTCCCCCCAGCCATTTTAGCACATCCCCCATCTATCCCTTTCTCATCCTCCCCAAACTGCCTTTATTGGATCCTGCTTTGTATTTGATGACCCCAGACATTTCTCTTGCTGCCTGAGAATAGCGAGAAAAATAAACTCATAGAAGGCAATAAATTTGCCTTTAAAAGTAGAAAGTAGTACCCTGGGACAGCTCTATTTTCTGTAGTCTGTCAGTATCTAAATAATAATAAGCTTCTTTTCTCATTTTTCTAACCCCTTTACTTGCAAGCCTTTGAAGGCTGCACTGTACAACACATAGTGACCTGGGGAACAGAAAGAGCAAATGAGCTTGGATGGGCCAAATATCCAGTACCAGAAAGGCTCAGAAGTAGCACAACCTAAAAGGACAAGACATAGGTGGGTGAGCAGTGGAACTGGCTGAGGAGGTCTGACTGTGCTGCAGCTTCCCAAAACACGCAGCACGTATTTATCAAGTGGCCAGCACCTGCTCCAGGAGAAAAGACTCTTTATTCTAAGGTCCCAGAGCTCATAAACCCTAAAAATTTCCGTCGAAGTCATTTCTCTCCACCCCCCTTTCCTTTCCTGCCCATTTGTGTAACCAGAGTTTGACAAAATTACAACCCCAGGCTCTGGGCTGTGATTGCTGAAACTTCACTCTCCGCATTAATTTGCAAAAAGCTTTTTCAGACTGCAGAGTGCCATCTAGATGAAGGAGGGAGGATTTGCTGCAAATCAGCCAGCTGGAGGTAATAAATCCTTTGGGGATGCATCACAGAATGCCTACAAGATGCTTTTCAGAACAGCTCTTTGCAGACTGCAGATGTTTTGTGGCATTTTTTTTTTTTTAAGTACTAAAATCCTCCTGTGGCTGAATGAGCAATGCTCTCAAATGGCTTGTGGGATGAGACAAGAGCCCTTTTAGTTTAGCATTTGAGTATTTATGCATTCTCATAGAGAAACATTTTAGGTCCTTATTTTTTTCCAGGCCTTTTAAGGGTTTACCTGTTTCAGATGGACACTGAATCTGGACAATTTTGAGGCTGGAAGGAAGGCCAGGAAGACCCTCATTAAAGGATACAGGTGGATGGTCACAACTGGACCTGAATGAGATCCTGCACATAAATGAATGATTTTTTTACATATGTGCAAATATTTGCCTATGTGGAGGTATTAGAAGGCATAGTCTATATGAGTTGTTTAAGACAGGCTAAAATTGTTGCCTATATCATGAGTGGAAAAAAATTCCTCCAAGATAACTATAGAGATGTGGTGGGCAGCAGTTCTGCACAAAAGGGAACTGATCCAAGAGACAGTGCACCCACAAACCTGCCAAGCAGTGATAAGGAACCAACACCACACGCACCTATCTTCTGCTCTTCTGTGCCGAGGAGGCAACTGTGTATATACAGATGGAGCACCTTAGTTTCTGCAAAAAGAAGAAACTACAGGAAAGTCTCTCCTAACCTGTTACATTTCCCTTACACCAAGTTGTGCATGAGGGCAGATCACTGAAGATGCCAACCACCCCACAAAGTACCAGCGGCTCTGTAGCCCTTCAACAGAACCTGGTGAATAATGCCAACAAAACATTTTCCTTTCCTATTTTTCATGTTTCTAAGTATATTTCCTTCTGTTGCAGTCAGGCCTTGTCTGCTTTGCCTTTCACAAACCTTCACGTGGTACAAAGACAAACTGCAAAGAGACGGGAGAGAAATGAAGGGGCTGCTGCCACCCATGCCTTATCTCCCCTTCCCTTTGCCATGGTCTGACAGGACCAGGCACCCAGGGGCTGGATTTGGATTCAGCAGGGAGGCTCTCCCAGCCTGTAATTGTGCTGACAGCTTCACAAGAGCTTTACTTTGGGTCTAATTAACACTTAGTAGAGTTGAAAACAAACAGAACTTGGTTCTTTCCAACATTATAATCCCTTCACATGTGCAAATCAAAAAAGATTAAAACAAAAAATGAGGGAAGTTAAGAAAAAAAAAAAAAAAAAAGAGGTCTGTCTCCAGCATTTTCACTTAGGGCAGGGAGCCCTTCACCATCAGAGATGGCAGGATGTGGCTGGAGGGACAGAGCCTGACCCAGCATTCCTCACTCACTGGTTAGGGACCACTTGCTAATTGCTTCCTAGCACACTGTTCATTAATGCTGTGGAGCTGGAGGGAAATTCAGTGTTTTATAGTTTCTGATGGGTGGAGGCAGAGGAGGCAGGAGGAGATGCAGTGAATACTGGCTCTCTTGGTGAAGGACTGCACACCTTTACAGCTGCAGGATAGACTGCGACAACCTGAGCTTCCCTTGGACAACATGAATGTCACCTTAGTTTGTGTATTGAATACCTAACGTAGGTGCAAAAAAACGGACACTAAATCAGAGTTTTTCAGAAAACACACACATGAGCTGTACCAGACACCAGCAGGTGAACTTGTCTATCTTAAATGGAAAGGGGCAGTTTCCTACCCAGTGCAAGTGTGTACATAGCAATTTAGCCCCAAATCTTTGATTTCCCTATTTCCAGAGAGACACAGACAATAAGCGCAGTTCATTCGCTCTTTCTGTAGGCTCTTGTCTCGTATTAAGAGCATAAGATGCCAAGGGCGTGCGCTGAGATGCGGTAACTCAGCTCTTGGCACCGGTCAGGGTGCTGAGCCCAGCACAGCTGCTGGAGTGCCAGTGCCCTCTCCTGTTCAGCGCACACCAGCTTTCCCGGCTCATTCCACAGCATGTTTGCATGCCTTCAGAGCTGGTGGGAAATATTCCCAGACAGCCTGACATCCTGCAACTGACTAATAAAAAGTGGTATTTATAAGGTTAAGAAAAATGTGAAAACACCGCAGAACTTACTTGGACACCGCATCCTCTTCACTGCAGTCCAGAAAAATTATCACTTTCTTGGGCCATTTAGAAATAAATAATCCTCAAACTATCTCATTCCATTAAGTACAGCAGGCTTGGATCTTCTTTCCAAAGCACATCTTCAATGATACTCAGTTTGGCTTTCTGTGACCGTAACTCAAACTCCAGCCACTGCCAAATGTATTCACAAAGTCACAGAGGAAGAAAGCAAAGCCAAAGGGTAGTCAGTAGCAGGTCTGATGTCAGGAAAGTTTATGCTCCCATTATACCTGTTTTCCAGACTTTTCACACCATCACTAAATTACAACAGCACAGACTCACCCTCATTTTATCACAGTATCAAAAGCAGTAGTGATGCTACAAAGTGTTTTCTAAAAACTCTTTTTTCAGTTATCCTGAAGATTTCTGACAGGGAGCTCTGATGAAGTTGCTTTCTGGTCTAATATTATCACCCACCCTAAAGCAACTGAAGGAATCAAAAGAATGAGCAGAAAACCTTTTCCCTGTTGGAGGATGGGAATATTCCCAGTAAGACAAGATCCCTCAGATGCCTTAAGATGGGCAAAACATCAGACCAAAGTCGAGGTGAGGGTAGTGGTGGAAACAAACCAGAATTGTTATTGATACATAAACCGAGGGAACTTTCCTTTCTTCTTTTGAATCACCACTGCTTGAAGTCATGCTGTAATGTGGAAATTTCAGCTTCTGGTCCATTACAATGAAGGTTTCCAACTCATGTTTGGAGATAACTGCTTGAAAGCATGACACTTAATGACTGAAAACTCAGAGGACAAATAAAAAGAACCCAAAGCTCCCCAAAATGAACTCAGCTAAGCAAATGCTCTGGCAGTGCCTGACACCCAGAGCTGACCAGCAGCTTTACAAGGCAAACTGAGCAGTGAAGACACTCCTATCAGATAGGATTTTCTGGCTCCTGACCTGTACTTGTACCCTCAATAATGACCATTTCTGTCACATCACTTCAGTGCCATGGTGCTCTTATAATCTCAATTTCTCCAGTGGCTGGGGCCACCCAACCGCTAACAAAGGAGGGGGGTGAAATATAAAACTGTTGCCCAGTCATTGACTATTCAGCTAAAGGAAGAAATGCAGAGACTGCCTCATCTCTACAGGGAACACAGCCAGGCTAATGAAGGTAACCCTAATAAGATGAAAACATGGACAGCAAAAAATATGGAAGTAGTAAATGAATATGTTTAGCACATTGCAGCTTTAAGAAGCTTGCAAGCAGACTTGTACATGAAAGAGGAACTCCTTGAGACACTGCTGGGCAGAGCAGAGCTCTGGTGACACTGCTGCCACCAGCACCAGGGGAAATCATCCCACAGGGACTCAGGGGTGGATGGTACCTCCTGGCAAAGTCAGGCTCTGCTCTTGGGGATGCTGTACTTTCTGAAACCTAAATTGTTTCAACTGGAGCAGTACCAGTTTGACCAGTTGAAACCCAGGGCTCAGATGAGCTGGCAGACATGGTTCACCCAGTAAAGTGGCTCTCGTGCCACTCTCAGTTTCAGAGTTATTCTCACCACCACCAGCAACAACCAGCAATGGAAGACATAAGCACAGAGCCTCTGTGATTCCTGATGGGCAACATTACATGACATGTTACTCCTTGCATTTCTCCTGTGTAAAGTTAAAGGTAAAATTAATAGGGTCAGCCAAAAATCCATACCAAAATATTACCTAGTGTGCCAGCAGCATTATTTCTATAGTCCCCCTTGCTTTAAGAGTTGTAGTAACCTGTATAGTGGCTTAAATTAATTCTGCTTTGTGTTCTCCCAGTTAGAAACAACAAATACAGCTGCTCTGTTATCAGCTGCCAAGTTTCCTGCCACTATCTTTTTATAAACCTATTTGCTGGCAGCTCCTTCTAGGAGCAGAGACCTGGTGTGGGGTTCACAGGGGTCACACGCTCCAGCAGAGACATTATTATGGGACACAGAGAAGCAAGGCCACACCAGAGCCACGGTCACAAGGGGTAACACCGAGGAACCCTGGTCCAGCCAAAGAGCAAAGCTCATTACACAGAGCAAGGATGCAAAGGCCTCGGATGGTAACACCCAGGAATTACCCACAGCTCCTCACAAGCAGATTTTGTCATCTCTTTTTTTTCCTGCAACTCAAGTCCATGAAAGAAAACTTATTTGTCCCAGTTTGGATGCTCACATAAAAAACATCAGTATACCAGAGTTTTTCCAATTACAAATTTTGGTTTTCATCAGTTCTTTACATAACATATGTTCACACAGGACTAATTAGGACCAGATCTGGAACTTGCTGAAAGCCAGCTGGGAAATAGGGAGGTTTATCCACTAATAAGTTTTGGAGCTTTTAGTAAACAAGGGGGATGTTGCACCAAAATAAGTTTAGGAGATACTAAAGGTGTTTCTATACCATAAGCTGGGTTGGTTGAAGTCTAAAATGAGTCATATGCAATGACTTGTGGCTGTAAGTCCAAGCTCCCAGTAGTCCTAAAACAACACTTTTGGGGAAAGCTCATCAATGGACTTCCATATTCACCATCTGTGGATGCCAGACAGATGTGCAAGCAGGAAATGATGCTCCGTATTTCTGAGAAAATCAGTTCCAAAGTAAAATATGAAGGGAAAGCTGTACATCCAGAAGCCTACTTGTATTGAAGTCCATCTTCGTCAGATCAGTCAGAGAAAGAAACTCCTTTATATGAAAACCACCAGGTTTGGGGTCTTCTGGCCTGAAACGGCAGCAGCTGAACTGGGAGCTTCCTTGAACTGGTTCATGTGCTGTGTGTAAGTGTGGACACCTCCTATGGGGTACCAGCAAGGATGTAACCCAGGCAAGGATGGAGCCATCCATTCAGGAGATTACATGGACCATGAAAACAGACATTGGAGGTGGGCATGTCCCCAGGGGTTGAGATCCCTGCTGCAGCTCCACATCAGCCAGTGCAAAGCACATTCAGAGCACTGCTGCCAAGGTCTGTTGCAAATCCACCCCACAACTCTCCTCCTTTAAGCTCTGAATGGGTGCTAAGGGAGGCTGCTGAACATTTCCTTCTCTGTAGACACAAATATTATTTAATCAATGACTTTAAAGTCATTTATGGCACAAAAGGTCTCTGAAATTTCTAGTTACAGCTGATGCCTGTGCCTAACAAGCTGCTGTTCTCTATGAAATCACTGCTGACACTCGTTGATTTCCTTCCAGCTGTTCTGTAAGGAACACAATTTCCAGCCACTTTCCAGGTCCACGTGCTCAGGGCAACTTTAGGCAGTAATTACCCCCACAAAACGGCATCCATGCTTCGCTCACCAGAGGGACTTGCTGTGGTACAGTATCACCGCCACAGGGACAACCCCATCCTTCATGTTCCAAATTCAGAGAGCCTCCTCAGTGAAGCATTCACTTTTTCTCTTGTTCATGGCCAAAAAGCATCACTTCATGGTATAACAACACTTTATAAATTCTATAAATAAAGATACAATGTATAATACGTACCTGTGATAACTAAAAATGTGTTCAAACCAGAATTACTGACCTCGCAGTCTCTGAAATCTCTGAAGTACCTAAAAGTAGGAAGCATTTAATTGCATTCTGAGTAACTGATGGATTTCAGTCCATCTATACTTAAACTTACTTATCTCTAATAGCTCCATTAATAAGGAAAAAAAAAAAGGTCAAGTTCAAAGCACACTGAAATCAGTATGACTTTAAAAGCACTCATTTGAGATGAATCTAAAAAACCCACACAAGTGCTAGCTAGACATTTTTCTAGGAACAGAATCACCTACCCACCAGCACCACAGGACTCCAAAAAGTGTTTCAGAGAGGGGGAAGATGTTCAACAAGAAGCCTTAAAATTGGAAGAAGCTTTCAGGTCTGCAATAACATGTAAGTTGTGCCATGTACTTCCAAAGGCAAGGGGCAAACAGGGGCTATGCAAACAAAAATTCAGGGAACTACCAACTGAAGGGCTGTTTGGTGTGCAGACTCTTCTTTCTTTCAGAGGGAAGAATATTTTCTTTCACCTTCATATAATTCTAAATCATGAAAGAAAACATCAGTGTAGCAAGTCAGATCAATAAATACTTGTATTTACTAATATTTATTGATTGTAAGTAAAGAGCGGGACCCAAAGTCTTGGTGCAAAACCACGTAGCTCTCAATCTGACCCACTACATGCAGCATTACGGGCAATGGCCGTGTTCATTCCAGTATCATTTTGCAGGTTTTAAATCACACCTCCACTACAGAGCACACATTAAGGTTTGATCAACTCGACACTTATATCAAAAAAAGAGCGAAAGGTTGTAGCGCCTGTATACAGGATTGATTTGTAGGAAACAGGGGAGAAGGGAAAGTTACCTGTATGGCTTAAAAACTCTGTAAGGCTTCCCACAAGAGTATGTAAAACCATTTCAGATGTGACATAACTTCTAAAATCTGATCCATAGTTCATTCTACAGCCAGATCACATTGAAAATATGTCAGAATCTGTGCTCTAAATTGCTGAAATTCATCACAGTCAATGGGGAACCTGGAACCAAGTAAAACTCCCATTCGGATTAAAACATCTAATTCCTGCTGACCCTTTGGCAGACTTTGTCTCAACACTGTACATCCTATGAACTATACAGATCATTTTCAACACAGACTTATTTAAAACAATACAAGAATTAAAGGACGTGAGGAAAGGGAAGAATGACAGAAAACTTGAGGTATTGCTGAGTAAGAGCAGAGCATGGAGGTAGTACCAGGAGGTACAAGGAGGAAGGAATTTGTGAGAATAGGATGCAGATCCACAGCAAAATGCACTGCCTTAGTTTTACTGCCATAAACAGCTAAAGTAAAAGGCAGTTAAAACAATATACTTTCCTATTTATGGCTGTTGTACCTCCTGTTCCAAAGTATGCATGCTTTTGCAGAGGCCATTCCTTCAACCAGGAAGGTCACAGTAATACAGCTGTGGAAGAACAGCAGCCGGTATTGATCTAGACTATTAAGTGCCTTGTTCATATATACCGATGGATGGCAAAATGGCCCTCTTCATCTGTCTCTGATTGAGGCAGCCAGCTAGGAGGAATTTAAGACTGTATGTAAATTCATTTAACTGGGAATTTAAGCTCAGGGTAAAATACCAGCTGGCTTTGCTGAGGTCTTTAACTCATACACCAAGATAAGCTTAGGGCAAACTTGTGTGGCTTCAGTACACTCAGCCAGGCTTAAGTTTAATGCAGAAAAGCGAGAGGCCCATTTGCTAGGCTTTACAAATATGAAGTCTGTGGCAAGTAGTCTGTAAAATGGAATTTCAGTTACACCTCAGCTGGAACTACAAAAAAAAGTTGAAGTCCTTGATGTGGGGTCAGAGCCATTTGTGCAGATTTCAGGCTCAGGACTGATTTTGGTCTGAATTGAACATCTGTTCCCCAACAATGCCCCGGAGCCCAGGCAGAAACCTGCCTGCAGCCTAGCTTTGGCTCACACTTTCTCTAAGTACGTGTAAAAACGTCTGGGATCAGGAAAGGACTGCTTAACATAGAAACAAAGCAAAGAACGTGGTGAGGTGCACAAGCCCATCCCCAGAGCTGCTCAGCAACGTTTTGCAGAGGCAGGGCACGTGCCATGAGTAAGGGCTGCTCTGCAACGAGCCCTTAGTTTGTGGATTAGACAAAAATCACTGCCAGCAATCTCTGACCTCTTCCACAAAATCTGACAAGCTGCAGAGGTACTTGTAAACAAACAAACATACATACCCAGCCATGTGTAAAAGACCAGTCTGAGGTCAGGGCCGACATCAGCGGGACGGGGCACCTGCCGCAAACGAGGCAGCGATGGTGCTGCCTGCGGGATGCAGAGAGCTCACAGCAAAGCCAGAAACCAATTCCCCTTCTCCCCAGAACCAAGCTAACGCCCAAGTCACAATACAATGCTCTTCTGCAATTTTTTATGCAGCTTTTTCCTTGGAATAGAATATTGTAATAAGATACTGGATATGCGTCTAGCCTCCAGGCGCTGCTCTGGCCCAGCAGCCGCGGTGGGCTCTGGCCTGGAGTCCGCACACCCTTCCCGAGTGGCGCTCAGGGAGTAAACACCGTTGAACACTGTGGAAAGTATTTTAAGAACGTGGCTGCTTGTGGCTGCGGCGAAGCCTTTGCACACTCGCACCCTAGATGGCAGCACCGCCCAAAGAACGGGCCTGGAAACCCACCCTGCGCCCACAGCCTGCCAGGACAAATCTGCTTTTTACCTTCACCTAAATCCTACTTGAAGGCCTCCATCTAAACCAAAAATTGTTCTGGAAGCCTCCATAACAGGTGCATGGTGCGAGGGCCAAAGCGTGGTAGCAGCGCAGATCGCAGGGACGCGGCTCCCCTCGTGCCAGCACGGGAAGTACGGAGCCAGCTTTGCCAGGGCAGCCTGCGCCTTCCTCTTACCACCACGCTTTTCTGACACAATAAACCTGCCGTAAAGGTACTGCTTTCACGTAACTGGGAGGGCTGAACTGCTGGGTTAAGAAGACAGCCTCAACATGGGGGAAATCTTGGTCCATTTCCCTGTGTAATCATTTCTAAGTCATACCCATACCTTAAAATAATTTTACTTGTCTCAGTACTGGTACACCTCTTGTCCAGCTCCCCTATTTTCTTCTCAATACCCAGACAACAGCAAAGCTGCAGCCAAGGAGTGCAGAGTAGGCACCAGCACAGGGTGCACGTGGGGAGATGGCTGGGGGGGGACAGTGCTGGCCAGCAGAAGCTGAAGAGGCATTCCTGTTACCTTCACCTGACAGCAGCATAAGCACGCCCTGTTGGGATTTTTCCAGGACCCACATGGCAGCAGATGATGCCAGGTGCCGTTTCCACGCTGGTACACCAGACAGGTGCCATATGGGCACTCACTGCTCTGCGTGAGGCTTCAGAGAGCTTCAAACAGCCCAGGGAAGTCAACTCATACCAGAGCCCTATGTAAGCCCCACTGCAGGATTGAGAGACAAAGATAAAGGGGTTTCCATGTTATTTACCTGCCAAGGCAAGGCTCCTGCCAGCCAGCGGCATCAGTGAACGCTGTGGGAAAGGTGAGGATCCCAAGACCAAATGCAGGGCTGAGCAGGCACACCCTGCCCACCTGAAGACAGACAGGCAGAGGCAAGGCTGGCAGGGACACCTCAGTGTCCCCATGGACACACACAGTGAAAGCTGATGTAGCAATGAAACCCTGCACTGTGCTATCTTCTCCATACCTCCCACACAAGGAGGCTTTTCCAATATAGGACAAGTTATCTCCAATAAAACCAGGCAGGTCACAACTTGGGACATGGAGACTGGCCCTTCCTCTAATCTTGGCTCATCTCAACCCTTTCCTCTAATGGAGAGGAAGATGATGCCTGCTAACCTGTATCAGACATTTCTTCTCTCCCTGCCCACGCTTGCACCACCTTCTGCTCTCCAGCTGCACCTGCAAACCCTGCATTATCCTGAGGAACCACAGTCACAGCTGCAGTGAACTCCTGGGAATGAATTTTCTCAGACCCAGGGCTACATAGAGAAGCAAGCATCCTATTCCACCCCTCATTTTGAAGGAGCATTAATATTTTACTGTCAAGGAATATTTACTTTCTTTTTCCATCTTGCATTTCTTGATCACATCCCGCATGGAACCCAAGTTCAGAGAAAAGAAGAGAAAGGAAATAATGTCGTTTAATCTGCAATATATTATTGGTTTCATTATGTAAAATGCTAAACCTGGATCTTACCGCATGGATTAAGTATCACTCTGGCAGATAATGGAAATAACTACAACTGTAAAACTCACAATGAGATAAAAGTTGCAGCAGCAGGAAAGCACATGGCATCACTCCATCCACTGCCTTGTGCATCACCCTGCAGCAATCAAGGCACCAGCCTGAGCCTCACCCAGGAGGGCTGGGTAATGCCACAGGTTGTACCAGATCATCTGAAAAGCATCTTGGCCATCTTGTCACCTGTGTCATTGCTGTCTGAGGAGAGTTAACTTTGGGCTAGATATGTAAGAGTTACTCTTGTATAATGAAGTTATGATTACAGAGATTACACCAACTCTACTGATATATTTGAAAGTTTAAACGTAGGAAACTTATAGGATTAACAAAAAGTGACAGTTTCAGCACCAAAGGCCTGCAAAGTTGCCTTCAGCCACTGAGAAAGGAGGAAAGCAGGCTGTCAATATACATCTTTATCTTCACAAAGGACAGATGACAGCACATAGCTCTTTTAAGGATATAAACACAGCTAGTAAATTCAAGAGAGATTTTTCTGTTCCATAGTTGTTCATCTGATGATCTTACAGTTCATCAGCTAAAAAAAAAGCATCAATTCCTCATCAGTTGCACCAGCAGGCAAGAGCATTGTTAGGATGCAGTCCCACTGGTGAAGGATGCAGACCCAGCCCTGCCATCACACAACACAGCCATCGACGCAACTTGCTGGATGGCACATACTAAAAGAAAATCTGGGCTAAAACACAAGCAGCAAAACTCCTCCAGAGCTCAGAAGAGCCAGGATTCCTTCCCCACACCTTGGGCTGCTCATGTCACCTCATCTTTTCTCTGCCAGTTACTGTGGGGGTTCATGCTGCTTTTTTAAAACATTATTTAGGCAGTAGCTGGATCACTGTCACATTATGGGTATACACTGGGGTGAGCCTTCCAAAACATCAGGGGCTGTACCACCACATGGGATTTACAGGGCACATCGTCTCTGCTGGATTTTCTCCTCTTCCTCTCTACTTGCACACTGTAAACACCAGATTGCTGTGGTTCACCCATCACTGGGAGGTTCACACCTCTTCTTTTCTGCTGCCAACTGGCTGCGAGGCTGCACCATGGGAAGGAGCTCCTCTGATTCACACTCCCAAGCAGTGCAAATAGGCACAGCTCCACGAAGCAGCTGAAGATCTGGCTCCACTTGACAGTAGTTTTATCTGAGACTGCAATGAGCTTGACTAGAGGGTGTCAGCTGGGTTGCTCTGCAGGGCAATATTTATAGATAACACTTGAAAGGACAAGTTCAAGGTAGTGACCCCTGGTGTCTCTTTTCATATTCCTTCAAGACATCCTTAGTCACACCTGCACAAGTGCTCACCAGGCAGGTTGTAGAGAGATAGCCCATAATGGAATTAAGGCATAAAGGTTTGGCTAAGTCCCCTCTCTCCACTTCTGTTCAGGTATCCTGTTAACTTGAACAAGCAGCTACAGCCATATGAGCAAGATAGAAATTGTAGAAAATTTTACCATATAATCTGGTTTTTGCTTCTGACAAATTATACCACCTTCTCGCTCCATCTGGATTTTATTTGTTACCAAACATCAGCCTTTGCAGAAAACAGTTGTAGACTTCACCTGCACCTGCCCCCCCAGTCAACACTTGGACATCAGGAGCTTTCTTCTCCAGCCACCCAACAGGAGCACTGCTGCCACTTTGCCCTGCACCACAGCCATGAACAGCCAACGCCTGATCTGCAACGGGGCTACACATTCTTCAGGCCAACATTCTTTTTTGTGGTCAGAGCAGTACATTTCTTTCTGTAAGCAATGAGATGCTCAGTGCAGTAACAGCGTATCAGCACTTTTTAGAGCCGTCATCTTCCTGCCTCCCAGCACAGCTCATGTGACTTGTTACTTGGCTCTGGAAGTTTTGCTTTACAAAGAACATTTCAAAATCATTGGCAAGAGTCACCAGAGGGAGTATTTTTGCTTGCCGAAAGAATCATTGTCAAAGGGGTAAAGGCACTGCACATGGCAGTTAAATAATCCCAAGGGATCTTTGCATTGCTTTAAAGCTTTGAGAAACTCAAGAGATTCTTTAAGGCATCAGCATCATCCCCACAAAATCCCATGATAGAAACAGAGATGCCTCCAC
Source organism: Scopus umbretta (assembly GCA_013400535.1). Lineage (NCBI taxonomy): Eukaryota > Metazoa > Chordata > Aves > Pelecaniformes > Scopidae > Scopus > Scopus umbretta. The sequence continues at coordinate 18,810 of VZTL01082974.1, forward strand.
GAAGCCTAAACCACATACCAAACTACGGCTTAAAAAAGGAAATTCTTTTCCGTACTAGTGCATCATTGCTTTATTCAGGAACTTAAGACACTTGGTTTATATAGTTGTAAGTAATACAGCATGTGGGCAGTTATAAAAATGACTTTTTGAAGTCACCCAAGCCATCGGTTGGCTAGTACAGCCAATGCTGAACCAGGGACAGCAGGAATACAAAGCTACTCCAGTCTTCTAAGCTTAAAAGTTACTGTAGTTGAGGACTGTGCCAGCTGATGGGGAAGTTCACTTCACCTTCCAATGGTCCTGTACCACCTCTTGCCCATCACTTATTCTTTCTATTCTTCAAGACCATCTCCCACTGACCATCTGTACAGAGTCTAGGAGTCTCAGTGGGGCCTTCTAGCTCCACGTTAATGCAACTACCACAAGGACTTATGGGTTGACCTAGAGCACTCCACTGGGCAAGTTTATGGTTGTGGGAATCTGCCTTTAGATTTGTCATCTCTATTCGGAACAGCTGTGGCAAAATGACTGCACAAGGGGGACAAACAGAGTTGACAGCATTATCTCAAATCCACATACACAAGAAATGATGGGATGGAAAATTAGTCTCATTTTAAAGCTGCTTGGTCAACCCTGAAAGACAACCTAGTCTCACCAGCAGTGCTGGGACCTCATGCATCTTTACATCTGTATAAGTGTTTAAAACTAATGAAATATAACTGCAGAACTTAGTGTGATCAAATCTACAGATACCTATTTACTCTAAGTGGTATCAGATCAGCCTCTGACGCAGAAACAGGTACCAAAGCCATTGTGACCCTTCTCAAGTCTGCCCCCCTTTTTGACATGCTCCAGTGACATCTCTCCAATCTGTCCAGCCCATCTTCCAGAGATGCAAGAAAACTGTTGGCTGTGTTAAAAGTATTCCAGTATTGTCATAATGATATCATAACCTAGGAGTCCAAGTTAAAAAAATAAAAACCCAAACAAAAAAAACCCATTGCTATATGTGCCATATGCACTTTCAACAGCCTGTGGCCAACAGGTAGTATCTAGGTTCCTCCCAAACCAGAATATTTAATATACATTTGATATTACTTTTTACATTTGCCACTAGTTTCTGTTGTGAGTTTGACATATCCATGAAAGGAAGGATGCTTTAGCCAGGACCTGCTGCTTTCGTCTCAGTGGAATATGCAAAAGTCTGACTATTTCAGGAAATAAAAAAATTAAAGTAATACAGTTCCAGTTCATAGCAAACACACTTAGGCACTGGAACGACTTCAAAAATTTGCATTTCTGGAGATCTTAGACTGGAACAGAGTAACTCTAATCCATATTCTACTTTTCAGGCAATATCCCAGGTTTGTGAAAAACATTTTCAAGCCACCATTAGTCCACCTGGTACATTTCTGAATCTTCAGCACAATATCCAGTAAGGGGAAAGTTTTAGATCTTTACAACTGATATGATTTTACCATTGTTTCCAATAAGTCATATGAGAAACGGACATAACGACAATTAGAGCTTTAACTGATTATAAGTCTAATCTGTGTTGACAGTTTCACTTTTCTACCCTGTTTCCTCTATATCAGATCATATCAAAATGTATACCAACAGAAGCTAACATACAACATTTCACTTCAAGTTTCACCATATCTCTTACCAGTCTGCCAGAACATTAACGATGAGGGGCTTTGGCCTTAATACAGAAGCACTTTGCTGCTCCTAATCGGAATTTCACCTCTTAGAAAATGGCACTTTTATGACTTATCAAAGCCAGACTCTGGCAGATGCTTTCCGGTCCCTTTGGAGGTGATGCTTCCATAAGCTGAGCAGATGTAGTGCAAACACCCACCACAGCATCAGCTTTACAATTCAACCTGAAACAACTCTGTTACTTCAAAGCCCATGAAACATGCGACAGAGGCAAGAAATTCAAGTAGTCAAATTTGGCACCATTTCTACTTTGCAGAGCTGCATATCCTTAGGAGGTTATGGAGTAGCAATTTTGATACAACCTTGAAGTTTCCAGAAGAGCATGAGCCTCATCACAGAGGAAAGTCATCCTTTCCCAAGTTATCATCGGTGGTTGGTTGTTATTTGAGCAGCAGGTATTACCTGGCAGCAAGAACACCAGTGTCTTTTACCATTCTCACAGATAAAACTGCATTGGGAAGGACAATGAAGCCAGAACCCTAGAATAATTCAAGTAGAAAGGGAGCCCAGGATGTTACCTGGTCCAACCCCTGCTCAAGGCAGGTCCAAGAGCAGGATGCTCTGGGCTGTATCTGCTTGACTCTTGAGTATCTCCAGCGATGTAGACCCCAGAGCCTGTGGCGAACCCAAGATTATGTTCATTTAAAAGAAAAAACAGACGTTATCATGTACAAGATCTTACCAGAAATATCTCAATATTCAGACACGCTGCATTCACCACAGGGAGACGCACCTCACATAAAAGAGTTACGGGCCATGGTCACAAACAGGAGGAAGAAAAGCAGATGCAGACATGGCTTGTGGGTGTGTGCTCTAGGAAAGATCAAATCAACCTGAAAACTAACTCTGAAGGAACTCTTAAGCCTTCTTGTGTTGAAACTATTATTAAAGACCCCAAGCATTGGGATTTAAATATGATGAACCCATTTCCCCGGAAAAATTTCTATGTGGGAGAGATGAATTGCCCGTATTTTGGAAAACACACCTAGGCCTAAGGAAATCTGAATTTTGGCAAGACCACGTCCAAAGCTGTTACATAGCAAGCAGAGGCAGACAAATCAGTTTTTAATAAATAATCTAAGACTCCAAATGAGTTGCACCATTGCACTGTCGTCTGGCAGCACAGAAGCCTCTGCAACTACCATATTCAGAGCACCTTCAGCAGTTTCCTACTCTGAAAATCACAATCACTTAAGTCAAAAACTTTAAAGTTTATTTTAGCAGAGAAAAATGCATCTTCAGTGATTCATGTTAATGACAACAGTTTCTCCAGGGAGAGGAAAAAAGCCTGCCTACCATGGGAGATCACAGATGCTCTTCCACAGGAAGTCATTTAAACATAGCCATGAAAGAGCGGACTTAACTGTGTGAGCTTTTCTATCAGAAAGACTTAGGGATGGAAGCAATAATACAAACTGTGGTTCTCTCAGTAATATGAAGAGTTGCGTTATTGGCAGGATATTCAATGCAAGTCTCTAGAAGATGGTCCACCTTAGCTGAGAAGTCCACTCGCCTCTAAGCACAATCCACACATTTCTTCGTGTTGGTCCTTCTAGAGAATAGGAAAACATGTTTTAGAAAACTTTTGTAGAAGACAGCATTAGTTATCTTCAGCTGTGCTTTACGAGATAGATACAGGGCGATATCACTGTTGCCAACTTGTGGCAAAACTCTCCCCAGAGCTTTAAAATTTTAATTGTATTCAAAAAAGCACAGTAGGTACTTTAAAAAACAGCTACAAGGCTGGCCTAAAGCATTCCAAACATGCAAAGATTTTTGTGGTTTGAAAGCGGTCTAAAGATCATTAATTTGCAGAGAAGCAATACTACACACAACTGGAGTTATTATGAGATCAAGTAATTACTCAGTTAAACAGCAGAACAAACTTGGTATTTTCTCCTCGTCTTACTCTTGGTATTGCATACTGCATTATAGATAAGGAAGACTCCAGGAATTCACTTCAGAACAAGAAATCTAGGTTCAAACATTTACCAATATAAAAACAAAATTATGTATTAATAACATAACAAATGCTAACCTTTGGACTTCTCAGACTCTGTTGACCATATTCTGTGAGCAGAGGTAGACACGGCTGTATGGGCAGGAGCTGGAAGCAACCCTATCAAAACTTAGAACAAGACTCTTAGTATATCTAAATGCAAACATTTCGTATCCTCTGCTTTGATATTTTATAAAAGACACTAGATGTACAAGCGACCAGGATTCTCGGGGCTCGAGTTTCAGAGCTGGGAAGCATCACGAGTTTCTTTCTGACAAAGATGCAAGACAGTGTTACACCACCACGATCCAAATGAGGGCCCCGGTATTTCCTTTTGTACATAGCTTGCTGTTCTGTTCTCTGGCATCCAGAACCAACTCCACCTTTACACTTAAAACAAAGTCATTATAACAATGTTGAAATATTACAAAGCATGATTAAGAGTGGTCTTTCATGTGATCTTAACCAACCGATCAGTACTTTTTATACTGAATTTCAAGATTTTCTACAAACCATAGTGCCTACCCAATGAGCTCACAGCAGATTCCAACACCATCCTATTCTTGTGCACTCTCCCACCACATCCCATCTTAGCCAGTGAAAATACAGCCCTTACATACAGTTCCAGTGTTCAAAAATAAATCCAGATAGACACTGCAACATCAGCCACAAGAGCAGCAGCATCACTTAGTCAAAACAAAGTCACATAGGAAATGCTGGAACCTCATTACCTGCTGGGAAGTGTTTAGCTTCCAAGTCTCTCTTATAACACAGAGCTAGGTGATGCTTCAACAGTAGACGGAAGTGAATTTGGTTGGTTTATTCACTACTACCCTTGTGAGCTCGACACACATTTACTTTCCCTTTTGAGAGGTGTGAAAAGGGGCCCAGTGAGAGGACGACAGCAGAAAGCACCAGTGTTGACTACAGAGCCATTTCCTCATAAGCTCTCCAAGAAAGGTTACCAGCCTCAAACAATTCGAAGGAGTTATACACACAGACAAGGAAAGCTTAGAGGCACAGTTACTGACAAGTGCCAGTGCCTTCCTCATTACCTTAAATAACCAGAGGATCTGGAATGCAAGCACCACCAGGCCTCGTGGCTACCCAACAACCACATCAGCCCCACCTGGTGCAGTGAACTCAGTGGAACAAGTCAAGTGTGTATTCCATACTTCTGCCAAAGTATTACTAGCTCTAGGCTAAAATCTGAAAGATGCTGTTTTGTTAGAAGTCATTTAAGAATACTTTCCAAATCCCCAGTAGAACACTTCATTGGCTAGAGGTGAAAAAATGTTAGCATTAACGAAAACATTAACTTAAAAGCTCCCACAAAATAAAGCTTTCCTTCACAATGAAATTCAAAGACCTGTGATACAGCAAGTGGAAAAGAGTTTGCAGGTTTAGGGACACCCACACAAAGCAGGAAAAGCTGCTAATAAAAGCACCTAACTTCACTTAAGTCAAAGTGTCTTTTGCAAGAGATTGGAAAGCTCTACTATTGAAGTCAATACCACTTAGCTTTCTAAAGAGGCTTTAAGTAGCACAGTTTAAGATGCTTTTCCTAAGTATTAGTGATGGTGAAGTCTGTAGAACATCTTGTACAAATGCAGTACACCCCAATCCTTAGTATCTTCATTAGTCCATAAAAGACAGAAGGAAGGCTTAAGTGTAGCTAGACTGAATAGCCACCATCATATTGCATTCCTAAAGAAAAATTCTACTCTGCAGAACCAAATAAGCCCGTCAACTCACATTAATAATACCTTGTTTTGGGTTTACTGATGGACTGTATTATTCAGAAACTTAAAGAACTACAAGGCAGCCTGATTAGTTGTAATTTTTTTTTTTATTAGGTTTATTATGACTTAGAGTTTCTATTACTCCAGCTGGGTAAACCACATTTGAGAGTTAAGTTTAACTGCAGGACTTCGGTTTCAGCCAAAATCATTTTTGCATTACTTTATTGTAATATAGATTTAAATTTAACATTTAAAACTTACTCATTAATAAGCAAGCCAAGCTCAGTAGCTTCAGTGCAGGATGTACTTTATGTAACTTGCCGCACATTCATGTTAGATTTGATGTACATGGAGAAGAGACCGGTCAACTATACGATTCATAAGAGAAAGCAAAAAGTAAGCACCATTTTTTACCAAACTAAACAGTTCTCAATTCAGTGTTTCTTACAGGAAATCAACTCACTTCTGGCTCCAGGAGCTACAGTTTGGACAATAGCTGAAAGCTATTTCCAGAACATCAATTTTCTACACTGGCACAAGAAATAGTCTTCAAAGCAACAGGTACTGGACTTTTTTTTTTTTTTTTAGAGACAACCTGTTCTCCTTGTGTTTCCCAGGTGAATACATGCATTTTTGATCATTCTGGCAGAAGTTAACGAAGAACAAACAGCAGTTGGGGCTAAACAAAAAACAATCAAGAAGTTGCCAAATATTTAAGGTATAAGCAAAAAAAACATTAATGCAACCAGTTTAATATCTACGCCTGCTTTCTTTGAAAGAAAAATGGCAACAATTAAATAAAAAGCCAGACACATTTAGTTTTAGGTGGTACTAGACTGAATTAACACTTCAAAGCATTAAGAGGATTTATTTCACTGCAAGGAAGTAATTTGAACAGGCTCTGTATATTCGGGCTAGATCAGAAGCACTGTTACTGTTCAATCCATATATGCAGAACTGATACCAATATGATGTTACCTTTACCACATGTAATATTAAAGTGTGTTAAAAGTTGCAGAGCATAAGCATCTTAATTGTACAAGCCGGTTAATGAATGAACAGAAGAGCTGAAGAATGGTTCTCACACAAGTCCTTTCTCTTCAGGACTCCAGATTTTTCTTCTGGAACAGAAAAATCCCTCTGCCAACAGCCTAATAAATACTAACAGATATATTTAGATACCATCTTCAAAACTTTTGTTGAAAAATGCAGTCTCCAAATGAAAACTAGCTTTATGCATTATTCATATTTTACATAAAATAAGTCTTATGAATTGTAGTTAATAGCAGTAACTGAAATTAATGTATACTGAGTCTTTAGGTGATGTGCAAGTTCAGCTATGTAACACAGGTGGGGGCTTTGAACTTTTTTTTACCATCTTGCTTTGGACAGTTCTTACAGTTGTCCCATAAACTACAGAACCTCTAGCTACAGTATTGTGCAACTGTTGACATCTTCAAGAGCTCTTCAATGTAAAGAACTTTGATGGAAGCACCACAAAGCAAGGAAATCGTGCTCGTAAGAGCGCCTTGAATGATGAGAATTGAACACGTCATTGCCGTCTTGACTACAGAACACCAATGAGAGGACATCAGGGTAAAAAGGAGCAAAACTACAGTGAAATCTGCTTCAAACAGGGAAGGTAATATAAAAAAGATCTGACTCCACAAGCATGTAAGCAAAAATCTTGAAGAGCTGTGTATTAACATGAAGCTCAAGGTGCCTTAACTTAGCTAGACCACCACAATTTTTTTAGTACTGTGAATCTAGCATAGCTGCATTTCATCCAAGAATCAGCCTATATGCTTCCAGTTAAAGCATGCATACCACTTTGCTAAATACCCCTTCCCAACTTGCAGGTTTGGAGCTCTTCATTTCCTTATTCCTCCTGTATTATTCCTTTCCTAGGCAGAGATTTAGAGGCCCTAAAAGCCAGAGCTCTCCACCAAAGACTTGCTGCACCTACATGTAAAAATAGTTAGGACACTCTTTGAGACTGACACATACCCCTCCCATTCAGAAATGAATTTGCAGCAGATCAGCCTTGATCTCTAGTTCAGTTTTAGATTATGCTGAAGTTATGGCAGCCAGAGTTCAATCCTATGAATGTAAGCTCAACACAAAAAGAAAGCCATTTATCCTTTTTAATTCATCCAGAGCTTTATAATCAACTTCCAGTTTTAAATTATTTTCTTAGCACTTCACAGAACCTGCATGTCACTCCCTCCTGAAGGAGATGGCATCACACAGAATCTTGTTTAAGTTAGTCCAAGCTTCCACATGTGACCAGAAGTCTTACTTGTTAGAACACACCCCTTTTCCAACTATTCCCCCTCATTCCCTCTCCTCCCACCCCTCCCCAGCAATGGGCAATTACTTCACAAGAAATGTAAAATGAGATATGGGTGTACACAAAACCTACCCTTCACTAATACTGAACAGAAAAGCCTATTTTCCAATTACAGGACATCTTTCTCTAAATTTAGGTCAGCACTGGTGCAGTCCGCACTGTGTATGTTTACCACAAGGATAATACCAATAAGTACATATATTTTCTCAAACCGATTTAAAAGTCTATGAAGTTAATCGGGGAAAAGTTTAATATTGCTACTTCAGAGCACTAAAACACACAAAGTGAATTCAATAAAGATCCTTGTATTGATTCAATATTATTAATTGCATGACCATCATAGCACCTCTTTACATTATCACACAATCACCAGAATTATCAACTGCTTTTAAAACTAAAAAGGGTACAGTCCAATATTTATAACTTGCACACTGTTACTATATAGAAACTAGGTGCATGGTACAGTGCTGCAAAAATGGAAGCCTGCAGTTTTGACAAAGATGCCAAGTCATGTTGTAGACAATTTCAGTCAAACTGGCAATACTGTTTAAGCAAATACTCAACACAGCAGGAAATAAAGGACAAAAAAAAGCATTCTATAACCAAATAAACATCCAAAATTTCCTTTCCCTTTAAGAATACAAGTAAGGTCACTTTTAGCCTTGGAACGGATACATGTTTGCCTATGATGATCTTGCTAACTACTACACAATATCTGATGTCCTCTGCTAAGAATATAGTTTAAGAAAGCCGCAGTTACAAGAGGCATCTAATGTAATATCTAAAATTTCCTTTATGGCAATTATTGAATTAATTTGTCTTAAACAGTGACTATGGAAAGATGGCCTCATGTTTCCTTTTCAATAGTACTCTGAGGATCAAGTGGCTTTCAAGCAGCATGGTGGGTTTGAAATTTTTGCAGTTTAGATCATTCTGTTGCGTTTATGAGTTGGTGAGTCTGTAATGACATCGCCACACTGGGCTGAGGTACGCTTTCTAGTTCCACCATTGTCCAAGTGGAGTGCCATTTCTTCTGATATGAAAGTGTTCAAATCAACATCATGGAGTCCATTTCTCCTTCGACTAGCATTGGAGCCACTGCTCACGTGAGTGGGCGAGCCTGGGGTACTTGAGCGAACACTTATACTAGCCATTGCACCACTAAGACCTAGGGAAAAAAAGAAAAAGCATTTAGGTCAAACAGTAAAGGAACTTTGTTTCCCATATGTGGCAGAACAGATGACACTTATCTGACTTCTAACAAGATGTTAAAGGCACTTCATCCTATTATTTGTACCACACCTATTTGAAGTCCAGACCACACCTTCACAGCTTTTAGTCCATTAAGAATCTCGCAGTTACTGGAACATCTTTATGACATTTAAAGTGAGCTTATACACCAGACTGTAACAGCATGCTATGGCAAATGCTAACTCCATAAGCATGACATGCTATTCAAAGTATGCGTACATACTCAGGAGCAGACCATTTCAATATAAAGGCTTCACACTAGACCAACAGTCACACAGAATGAAAATCCCCCTGCCAAGGGCTTTCCAGGTTGACTTGACTTGGTCTTGTTTCAACCACCACCACCACCACCCTGCTCCCTTTCACTTCCTCAGTCACCAGAGTTCTAAAGAAAACTGCAGTGTGACAGCAGATCTCAGACAGGTCTATACACAGCTAGTGTTTAAATAAAAGTTTTATTTCATGGCTGCTACTATTAGCCAACTCATTAGTATTATCAGAATTCAGAAGAGCACTTGGAAATAAAAAATAAGCCCAGCAAGACCACATGACAATCCCCCCAAAATTTGCTATTGACAGACATGACCCAAAACACTGTCACAAGTACCCTGCAATCACTTTGGTTTGTGTTCAGGTTACTAATAAAATGTGTAATTATAATAGAAAGTTTATTTCTGGTAGAAACAAGGCCATAAACAAGAAAACCATGAACTTCATACTAATTTAAACTTCTTGTCTTCAGTAATGTTACTATTACAAATTTGCAAAAGCAGGACATTCCAAAATGGAAGTTTAGTAAAGTCTAGTACAGGAAAGCCTAACAATTCTTCTTAATTTGGAATTCAGGCTACATTTGTAGATAAACAAGAGCTCAGATGTAAGACAAACATCTTTGCTATCATAACTGCTTCAAATCTTAGTGTTATTAGGAAATTGTACATTTTTCTAGCAGTCAGAACAAGCAAATATTAAGCTGTCCAGGAAGATTTCTACCTTTGTAACCTTCAAAGTCTTGAGTTCTCTGAGGTTTTCTCCAATGTCAAATACTCTATACATTGTCCAGCCATCACACATCTCATGTGTGTGCAAAGCCATTTCATACACATCTTAATGGGTAGTCAAGTAAGCAGCCAGAAGTCACACACGGACAAGCAAAGCCCAACAAGGCCCTATATTAGCTGCTGACAGGCCAAACAAGCAACTTCAGAGGCTCTGTGAAGAGATGACTGCTAGAGCTACTAGATCAGTTGCCAGAAACCTCAATTGGAAGATAAATGCTAAAGCCATTTAGAGCAATGGCAGGTTGATATACAAGTCAGGATAAAACAGGCCAACCAATTTCACTCTATTGTACTTTAGTGTTGAATCAGCATTTAAAGCTTAGATCTTGTAGCAACACAGGATATTCTTTTACACAGATTTGGCATTATGCAACAACCAGTAGAAACAGCCACTAATCACTGATGCTTTCTTAGAGCTTTTGCTTACAGTTCTAAGTGGTCTTCCAACACAACTCAGAAGCATGGTTTGAAGTCTGGTAGGGACCTTAAAGCTTAAATTCAAAACCATTATGAAAAGAGACTCCTACACATCTACCAAAGTAGAGAAGCTAATTGGGATGACACAGATGTATGAGCAAAAAGCCAATTCAGATACCGTAACTTGGATAAACCACCAACATGCAAAACTTGGGCAGGTAACAAATCGCTTCACAATTCAAAAGACAACAGCAAGTTTAATTTCAACTGACATGACATACATTAGAAAACAACCACACTGATTCATCCTGTACATTTAAATCGGAAAAAAATCTGACAGTGCAGAGAAGGTGACATTGTTTCAAATCCAAATTGTTTGCAGATATTTCCCCCCACATCACTATTCCAAGGAAAATTGCTCTGAACACACAAGTTCAGTGTTGTTACTTCCACTGAGTGTCAACAATTTACACCACTTACCACTCATTTACTCCTGTATTCTACAACCCGTAACCAAATGACTGATACACTAGCTTAGTTTTATCATGACCTCTTCATTATATCTAGTGCCCAAGGACAGAAAAATTATTTTAAGGAAGCCCCAAAACTGACCTGTGATGTGAGAATACTTTTTTTGCATCACTCAAAGAAGATATTTTTAAGTAGAGCCTTTTCATGTAACAAGCATTTTTAAATTAGTAGATAAGTCAGAATGAAAAGATGCATCTGTAATATGCTGCAGTATATTCTAAAACAGACTGCCAAGGTTTGCAAGCAATGCCTCAAGCACACACTGGCTTTCCAATATTTAGGTAATACTGAATCACTGTACATTTAAATACATAAACAACCTCCGGGAGATAATCTAGAAGTTAAAATCTTCTATCAAACCTGGTATCAAAGACAGGAGAGTAGTTCTGAATTGATTTCTACAAAGGTAGGAGTACAAGGATATAGCATCACAACATGGACTTCTAGTTGCAGTTTAATCTCCCATCTCATACAGGTATTTAATACTGAACTAGCAAGTAACAGTCATTACCAAGTATGCTAACGGACTGAGTGACAATTTGTTATCAGTTACTGGCAGTTAACCATATTACATAGAACTCAAGTCACTTCAAGAGAGCAGAACTGTCAAACAAAAGTTTAGATCACA
>VZTL01082978.1:0-12677 GCA_013400535.1 Scopus umbretta
GGCGGGCCCGGTGCCCGGCGTGCGGGAGGTGGCGGCCGCTTCGCCCGCCGCGCTGCGGGGAGCTCCCGCGGGAGCCGCAGCCTCTTCTCTCTCTCCTGCTCGGCCTGAGACGGCGTCCCTGCTTTCCGAATTGCCGCCGCTGTTTCCCTCCTGGGGTCCGGGCGGCGGGCGGGGGTGGGAGCGGTAACGGGGTCTGCGGAGGAGCGCGGCCGCGCGCTTGGAAAATTCTTGGGATTGTCGGGATACGGGTGAGCACGGTGCCGGCTTTTGTACCAGCGTGATGCTGGGAGAGCTTGCTCTTACCGGGTGTTGCTTCATCTCCAAAAACCGAGTTCATTTAGAAAAGGGAAAAAAAAAAAAAATTACTACTTTCAAGTGTCTGAACTGTCACCTGTTTGCTTTCGGAGATGGTGAGCGCTCGCAGGAGTGGTTCCTTTGGCTGCTGCTGGAACTACCTTTGCTTTTTCCCCAGGCTACAAAAACGAAACAAAACTTTTTTTTTTTTTTTAATAGTTTAGTTTTGGGATTTGGAAGAGCTAAAATCTTGTTCTCCGTTCCTCTGCAAGCTTGCCTGGGACATAGAAGCAGCAGTAGCAGAGGTAGAAAGATGATCCTCGTGCTACTCTGCAACGCATAAATATTTAAAATCTTGCTAGGACGCTTCAAAATAATGTATTTAATTTGGGGAATATTTTACATTGTTAAAAAATAAATCGACCTGTCAAATCAGCTTAAGTTTCATGCTTAGTTTTCATCTCTACATTTCCTGCCTGTTTCAAGAGTAACATGATACGTTTCTGCTGGAGAGAGCTAAGTTATGCCGTATGTGGTATCTGGAGAAGTTGTGATTAAAGGGTACAGTTGTGTTCTTTTTTCTGATTAAGAGATAAATGTTCCCTTTGTTTTGCTTAATTGTGTTATGTAAAATAAAAAGGAACATTAAGGTAGAGTAATCTCTGGGATTAGTACGATGGGAAGAATAATGTAATTGGAAAGTAAAAGCTGTGTCCGTGATAATATTAGGCACTCTGAAACACAAACTAATGTATGCAGAGTAATATACAGCTCAGTTTTCTCAATCAAGACAGGGAGGAGTATTTCTTACAACTGTCATAACATTTTTCTAAGTACGTTGTAATAAATATAGCTACAGATATATTTATCCTGTCATCTTCATTCCAAATGTTGCAGCTGGTAGAATGAAAGCAACAGACTCGGGAAGAAATTTTCTCACTCAGTGTATTCCTTCTGCTGACTTCTCCCCTACACCTCCTCCAGTTCCTCATAAGTAACTCGTCATCATAAGCTTAATATCTTTACTTGGAAGGCACTTCCTGATCCATCTTTGCTGCACTGCCATCTTCAATGTTTGTCACAAACGTTGATGCCATCTTTTTTTAATATATGTACACATGCACATATATATAAAAATTTCAAATGAACATCTTTCTGAATGCTGTTTACAGAAGAAACACTTTGAGGATTTCTGTCTCATCATCTTCCTCCAAGTTTTTACTCGGATAAGTGTTCCTTTGCTATTAAGTTTTCAAAAAACCCCAACAACAGAACCCTTGATGTCTTGACATACCAAAAGCCTGACTCATATTTCCTTGTTATTGTTTTCTTTCTGCCTGAATCAATCTGTCACTTGTTTACATATTTGAATTGTGAGTTATTTGGGTAGATAACTTCAGCTAACAATTATACTCAGAAATAAGCCAGAAGAATCTTAATACATGATGAGGAAGTGACAGAGGGGAGAAAGAACTTCTAGTAACAGTTATTGTTTATAATTCAGTCCCATTTTTAGTGTGCGGATAAGTGCAGAAAAGCCAAGTCCTGTAGAATGTTAAACTCTCGGCCTTCTAATAAAACAAACGCTGGCTGTGTCTATAAACTGAGTGCAGCCTGCCTCGCTCTATAAATTAACCTCAAAAACCATTAGCCATCAGAAGGCTGGTATCATTATTCCAAAAATGATGAATTTATTGGGAGAAGCTTCTATGTATACCTATTAGATTACTTTCATTTTTACTATAATATGCTTTTATGAGCTAAAATGTGTTCAGAATAAAAGCGTGTTATATTCTGCAATAGACAAATCTTGCTGAATTACTCTTGGAAAACAGACTCAACTTCCTTGCAGGTGTGCCAGATGCCTAACGAAAGGTTAAAAGCTACACATGCACGCGCGTGTGGATGAGTACTGTGTTTTATGGACAGTATGTATTTTTGCACAAACAGTTTTTGTTTGCTTGCCCTGGATGTGCACGTGCAGGATTTCAGACGCTGTTGTAGCACTGCTTTCTTGGAATAAGGCCCTGTAGGCTGTGTGACTCGGGGAGGGAAGCATATATGCTCGTTTCTCAAAGCTATAGATATTGATGAAGTTGTCTTTAGATGGAAGGGAAACGTGAGATTTGTTTAATATGGTGAATCAAGCTCTTGCCAAAAGAGAATGAATTTGATTGCAACTGTTCAAGTATGTGCCCATTCATGTTCTAGTCCGTGTCTAGGAATGATCATATCAAACACGTTATCGTTATGATTAAATTGCACAGAAGTAATCAAAGCTACACGTTAGCCACTTAATTATTTACGGTGCCCTTTTTATTACAGCTTTCTTACATAGGTAGACAACATTGTTGTATTTTTGCACCCTTCTCTCTCTCTCTTTTTCCCCACCTCCCCCCCCTCTCTCCAGCAGCTGTCTCGTGTAAAGGTACTTGTTTTCATGGAATCTGATGCTCACTGTTGTGGCTTGTGCTGCGGTTCACTGAAAACCTCAAACTGTGGAAACCATCTATGCAACTGAAAAGTGAAACTGCACTCTCCCACCCTCTTGCCTGTCCTGGTAGACATGCTTAGTTGCACTGTGCACTGGCTAGGAAAAATTGATTTGTGTTCACTTTTTTTTTTATCAGACTAATTTTACCTAGAATTATCCTATATATTCCGGATAGTAAACGTTCTAGAGGAGTCACGGCTGTTCTTGCCATGATGAAGCAACTGAACATGGTTTGTATTTTAGGATCAGTGGAACTTGAGGTTGCAGTGTAATAGAATTCCAGTGGAGCGATTCCCTTTGAGTCCTGTAAATAGTGGTACTGATTAATTTATCAGTCTGGGACTTTTATCATCCAAATACTAGCAAGAGCATGATAGTGTGGCTCTGTTTCAGCAGCTACTGGGATCGGGTTTACATTTTCAGATCCCATCTCTCCCAAAGGAGTAGAAGTTAACTTGTCCCATTGTGCCTGCCAGCCAGCCAGGTTTCTGAGATGAAATGTATGGAAAGTCTTTGGTTGCTGCCTGCTTCAAACCCTGATAACAGTGATAAGTCTTGCCACTGCTACTCAGTATCGATGATTGGCAGTTGTTGCTAGATGGGAGATGGTGGCAGTACTGGTCTCATCTTTTCCAAGGCATTTGTCTTCCTTCAGTTTTCCTGGGCAAAGCGAAACTTGCCTTTGCTTAAGACTGTGATTAGACAAAGGAAGAGTCTTTCTGCTTGAACAGCTCTTCCCGTTCCACTGGGGGGAAGAAACTGAAGATTCCATAGAGGCATTGTAAGAGCTGAGTGATTTCTCACCATAATTTCTTCATTTTGCAATGTGCAACCTTACACAGTTTGGATGGCTTATTTTGATAAGTCAGAGTTAAATTTGCTACCGATAAAACCCATTTTGTTTGGCCCAAAGAGCATCGAGACCTCCTCAGGTTTATCAGATCTTAAGACAGATGATTAGTAATGCAACTATGCAAAATGCTGTTCCAGGTTTGATTTTTCGGATGCGCCAGAGCTAGCGTTGTGTCTCAGTTCTTGCTGAGACTGTTTTCCTTTGGGGATGGGGTCAGGGATGTACTTCTGTAAAGTAGCAGTGGAATTTTGATGCAGTGAAAATGTATGTGAGATTACCGCGGTGCTTACAGGGTTTGGTGTGCTGTGTGCGTGTTGTTAGACTGCTCCATCCGCAGTCCTGCCACCACGCGCCAGCTGGCTCTCCAAAGCAGCCGCACGGTGTTGTGTCCATTCTTGCTGAGGTTGGCTGCTCTGGGTTAAGAGTTGTCTGGAAAGGAGTTTATCATGGGCAGTGAGAAAAAGGCCTGACTGGCCAGGTAGTCGAGAACGGTAGGAACTACAGTGCTTCTCCCTAAGTTTTATAATGTCCCTTTTCTGTGTGTTTGCCTTGCTGCTCCTTCTTATCCCCTTTCCTAAAGGTGCTTTCCTGGCTTACATGTTAGTGTGGCTCCTGTCCCTTTGGTACAGCAGCTAACCTCTTATTTTATCTCACTGATGATTGTTAAACCTTAGACTCCTCCTTGCCAGAGACCTACTGGCTAAAGGCCAGCAAGCAGGATGTTACCTCTTTTCAGCTTCCTTATAAATAGCTTTTTTTTTTTTTTTTCCTTCTGGAATTGATAGATTCTAGTTTCTGTGCTTTATTGGTTATTGTACTGTCTGTTTCTCTGCATGCTCCTCTTCTTCTCCCCCTTGTCTGCTGCATCCAAGTTTCCTACCTAATTTTTGAATTGCATACTTTTTGGTGTGAAGACGATTGTTGAATCAAAGAAAAATCTGTGCTGGAAGAGGTCTCTGCAGGTGATCTAGTCCAACCTCCTGCTCAAAGCAGAGATAACAGCAGAGTTAGATCAAGTTGCTCGGAACCTTGTCCAGAGGAGTTTTGAAATTCTGAGTGTGTTACCGCACAACTGCACTTTCAGCTTATCGGCTGAATGAAATCTGACAAAGTTCTTGGGAAAGCTGTCATGGGCATGGTTAGCTTTTGTTTTGTTGTTTCTTGCCATTATATCAAGCTGTTATAGCTACTGGAGCTGTCTGGCTTTGTTTTATTCACTGTTTGAAAGGTGGCGTGTTTTTTTTACATTTTAAGGTTTATTGGTATAAGATAAAACTTAGTGTAGAGCTATTTTATATATAAAAATATCTATCTCCCATTGAAGTGCTTGATAAGTGGAGGAAAATACTTACCCCTGGGTTGTGTAATTTTAACTTTCTGAGTACATGATTTGGCTCCTTCTCAAGTTTGTTCCTCAATAATTATTTCAGTCACTTAATAAAGAATGGCTGCATCTGGTATTCTAAATTATGTTTTGACTCACAGATGTTACAAAATCTATTGACAGAAAATTGGAGGTTAGCTTAGAGTGTGCATAGTGAACTAGGATGTAGCTGTCTGTGATGTTGCTAGTGACCCACAAGAGTAATTTGTACTACATGTTGAATAGCTCATTCAAAACCACTTAGAAACTCTGCCTTTGTCTGCTTGCCTATCTTGATCAGAGATTTCATGATACTATAGTATGCTGGGAATTTGTATAGCAACCGCTCAATGTTTTGGATTGCATCTTTTAGATGTTCAGTACATCATCCTTTGCATGTAGCAAGTACTTTTTGCTGACATGATACTGTAAAATAACCCTAAAATCAGGTGCATTTCCTATAATTGCAAAAGAAATTTGTTTTCCAGCAATTTTTTTGTTAACTCCACTAAGAAAATGTTTACACATATAAACAGAGTAATACAGTTATATTGGAAGAATTTTGCATCCTTAAGCTACGTAAATAAAACGCATCAGAATTCTGGTAGCAGCATTAATCCAGAAGACCAAGTCTCTGTACCTTACAGTGCATATTTAAGAACAGAAGTACAAAATGTGCCATATGCATAGCCAGGAAAATAGGGTCATCTTTGTAGTATCTGCTAATAATCTCGGAAGCTTTCTTTGGAAACAAGGCATTAAAACAACAAAAAGTCTTTTTTGTAGTGAAGCTGCTGTTACTTCACAATCTGTCCAATACTGTATTAGTAAAAATTTTGTACTAAATCTTTGAAAAATTAATAAAATAAGCTCTTAAAATTTTAATCAGTATCATATCTTCGAGTAGCTTTTAACCTAGATATGTCATTCTTTGTAAAACACCAGACTTTTCAGACCATGATAAGCATAGGAGTTTGGGTTATCTCTTTCTTGAAGATACAGTTGGATCTCTTTGGCTGGAATAAGTTTCAAGATATCATTAAAAAAGCTCTCGTGGCCCATGAAACATGTTTCAGATGTATTTATTTTAGCAGGTGTAACCCAATTGTTCGTTTGGAAAAATGCAACTGCTCTGGTGTATTTTAGTGTGTTCCTTGGTTAGGTCATGTAACTGAAGCTTCTTAACACGTAACGTTTGAGTTGTATGTGCAAACGCCTGAAGGAATTGCGATGGATTGTGTTACCTTGAATCTAATATCTTTTTATTTCTGCTATTTTAGGAAACACTCCTTTACATCTTGCTGTGATGTTGGGACATAAAGGTAGGTAAACCCATCAATTTTGTTAGCTCTTAAATTATTCTGAAGGCTTAGGAGCAAGAGGAAAAAAGATTTTTCAGTTTTCCTGTATGTGATCTTGTGTTTCAAGCTAGTTCAAAGTTGAAGTTCTCTGAAAAGAAGACGCCACACGGATTTAGAAGAGAAAAGTTTAGAGAAGAAATCAGAGCTGTTCTTTAGGCCAAAATGAAGGAGCTAGGTAGTGAATGGGGTAGGGTGGAAAGGAGTTGTAGCAGTTGGACTCTTTATGAGCCTAGAACAAGAGCAGTGGGTGGACCCAGTTCCTCTTTTTTTGCAGAGTTGGAAGGAAATTGGGAAACTTGGAATATCATAGAAGACTGAGAAACAGCTCTAAGCAGTGGAGGCAAGCATATGCATGCCTGCTTCACCTTTGGTGTCCAAGCAGCTGAAGTGGAGGGATATACTCAGTATATGCAGGCAGAGGACTTGATCCAGGCAGATCTCTCTTTTAAAGTGCAATTAATCATGGTACAGAAGGGTTATTAATTTCTGTTTGTGGGACGATACCCCTTCTGTTTGTCAACACTTTTCTGGTTATTAGCATCGCTGTGTTTGTTGCTGATCTGCTCACTGGAGGTGTTGAATAACCCCATTTATATTTTTCACAGTGAAGTGAATCAGAATAACATCCTCTAGAATAAAATGACTCTGTGAGTGGAAATGTAATTGCTCACCTGCTTTTTGCATACTCTGCACTCACTTGATTCGAATTTCTGACCCACTGCCTAGCTGTTTCTTCATGTGTCAAGGCTGCTGTATGCAGGGCCCAGGACAGGCTACAGGACTGGGCAGCCTGTTGATTCATGATGGCTCTCATCTTTCCAGATATCCTTTGAGGATTTCTTTACAACAGAATTTCAAGGCACAGGATTTAAATTTCTACTTCAAATAGAAAGTATAGAAGTAGACATGTTTCAAGACTGGGAAGAAACTTGGAGTATGATTGTTCAGTCTCCATGACAGTAAAATTCTTTTTCACTACTGAAACAAGAATGGCTTGGCTTCATTCAGCCATGTGAGTCCTACGCCTGGTACGTGGTACTGCTCCACGTGAGAGCTGTTGTTAATCGAAACACCCGGCGGATTCAGAGAGGGGAATGCAGGAAATGCAGTAAGTTGTCTTAGGATGTTTTGTAATACCTAGGAAGTGATCTAAGATAATTGAGGGTTAGAGTGGGAAGTAATTGTGAAGGAAGAAGGGAGAGGCGACTTGCGCAGAAGCAGCAGTAGAGCTTGCTGGAATCTGCTAATATTGGTCTAGCCTGTGATACTTTTAAAATAAAATTAAATAAATAATAAGAAGAAGATATGCAGAAACTTTTCGAGACAGCAATGAGGCAAATATGTTTTAAAAGTGCCTGCGTACTAGAAGTCACAGATAGGATTTTTTTTTTTTTTTTCCAACTTGCAAAAAAAATGGTGCTTTGTCAGAACTGCTGGTGTCCAGTGAGGGTCCTGGACTGGAGGCTTAGAACAACAGAAGGAAACAGAGGCAGAAGCCTGCCTATAATTTCTCAGCCTTAAATAAGGCATTTTTCTCTGCAGGATAGATTTTAGTTTTGTAACTACTTCGTGTTTTCAAGCAATGATGATCAGCTATGTATATGACTTCTGTTGTGCCTTATTGCAGTGTTCGTTTCAAGCTTTAGTTTGTCACGGTCCTTAGCTAATATTTACAAGTTTAGCACTGTTGGGTATAGAAGGGGTTGTGTGCTTTTGGTTAAAAGGCAATGAGCTGTCATGAAGGGACATTTCCATGTAACTACAACAGTATCATACCACATTAATAAATACAAACAATTTTGATCAAAGATGCTTCTTTCAGTAAAACTGATAGAAAAAAGTTTACCAGCTTTAATTCAGTATGGTTGAATATTTATTCTAAGCCTCTCTTAAAATTTGGTTCTTTTATGTTTCAGCTCCAGGATAAAAAACAATCTATTTGGTGCTGACAGATTCCTTGAGTATGAGTTATCCACATGTATAGTACAGCATGGAGAGGAGAGGCACTTCTTCCCTTTACTCCTCTTTTCATTGGCTGCATGTTTTAGATTTCAGTTTGCAGTTCACCTCTTGGCTTCCTTCCATATAGTCAGTCATCCTGTGTGCAAAGCCTTAAATCTTTTAGGATGCCTGTGGTGAGCCTTTGTCTAGCTTGCCTAGAGCTGGGCTATTTGTGCATGACATCCAACACAGCTTTGAATCCTGCATAGTTATTGATCCACCAAGAACCCCAGGTCCTTTCCTACCATGTTAGTCTGTCTCATTGATATCAAAGGTCAGTTTTCTGTATTTCTGGGGTGATGCATATAGACTGTTCAGCTGTATATAGCAGCATCATAGTCAGTCTTTTCTGAAGTGCAGGGTGAATTTACATCCTGTTTGTTTAACTGAAAATGTAGTCTGGCTGAGAAATGCAAGCTTATTTGCCTGCTCACTGTATAGTGTTGTTATTGTGTTAGACACTGCATTTAAGCAACCATAAAAATACTTCTCTGTGCTTGCTGACAAAGTAGTCAGGGCTTTTGCTTATTTACCACAAAAGATAGTGTATTTACCAGTGAAGTATCTCTTCCTTTCCAAACACTGTGCTTGCCAGTGACTCACGATTGTTGCATCTAGAATGACTAGTATGGTTTCCTGTAACATCTATAGTAGGAGAATAATCCAGGCAGTTCCTTTATCTGTCATGCCCGCCCATCCTATTCGTAATGAGAAATTTCTTCAGCCTACAGCTCCAGCTTGGTACTGCTCTATCGTTTGCAGATGGGTTAGGTTCATTTTAATGAGATGTGTTGAGGAAAGCTTCTGTAGTTAGAAACTGAAGAACTATTTCAAATGAGGACAGGTTATCCAAAACATGGAAACACTGAAAGCTTTCTTCTCTCCTTAATTTTAAGGACTGTTCATCATTCCACATCACCTTTTACCCATAGACAGAGAAGGGAATGCAAGTTGAGCTGTAACTCCACTAGGAACTTGTGTGGCTTTGAGGAGATATTAACGTTGCTTTATCAGCACACTGAGTGCATGCTGAGCATCAGGGATAGCATTGATACACGCTGTTACTGATGCTGTTGATGAAAAATATAGCACATTGCAAGTGTACCTCTCTTGCTGGAGCACAGGACCATGAGTTGTGTGCTCTGTTATCAGTGCTCCAAATATCCACGTTGTTAGTGCTACAATACCTGTTACTTGTTGTATGGCCGGTTATGCACATATTCTGAGGCTTGCCTAGGTCAGAGTGTGCTTGTTTGCCCGCTTTAGATGACATGTTACCACCAGGTGTTACAGCACACAGGGATGTGTTAGTGCCACAGCTTCCTCTCTGCCTCCCGTACACGCGATGTTGCCTACAGTCTACGTCTCCATGCACATTTCCAGCAAATCGGTTCGCCGTTGACCTTTGGAGGTTGAGATAGGGAGGGGGAAGGCCATGTGCAGCTTCTGTGCGTGGAAGACCATGAAGTGCGTATGCGGTTTTGCTCAGTAAGTGTAGAGAGCTGATGTAAAGTTTAAAAAAAAAAAATAAAAAAATCGTTACATAGCTCTGTGTGTGTGTATACACATATAGAAATACAGCTTTATAAAAAGCAGAATACAAGAAGCAGAAGGGACATTTCTTTAGTAGTTTTGTAATTGGTGGTTGATCACCAATTATGTTTTTAGTGCTAATATTTAACAGGGAAGTGCTGTAAGTGCTTACATAAATGCCTTTTTATTTGTTTAAAGTTTGAGTCAGAATCCAGATATGTATTTTGATAAACTATTGAATATCTTGAGTATCTACTACTTTTGCTTTACTATTGTTTCCTTCATTGTGAACTATATTGCTACATCCTTCATGTTTAATGTAAATAATTGTTACTATTTTGTTACAGAATGTGCTCACTTGCTTTTAGCCCATAATGCTCCAGTAAAGGTGAAAAATGCTCAGGGATGGAGCCCTCTTGCAGAAGCCATCAGCTATGGAGACAGACAAATGAGTAAGTACCTCTGTTTCCCAATTAATCAGAAATTGAGGCCTCATTCAGAACAGGAAAACAGGTTTTCAAGCTAGGGTTTTTTTATAATACTCCTATTTAATTCTCTGAAGAGTTTGTCTTAATCAGCTGAACTTTTTAGTATCTACATATGATACAACAGATTCTACATGTGTGTTTCCTTGATAAGAAAGAAATTGCATTAGGATACATAATGCTAAGTAGAGTTAAAATTTTGCTTAGTGTCTGTAAAAGCTATAAACTAGCATTCTGTATTTAAAATTGGAGTTATAAGGTCAGAATGGAACTGTATGGGAATATCTAATTGGAACTGTTCCATATGGTTTTGTGTATATTTGATGTATCAGTTGGCAATAGGGTATTGCTTTTATGTTTCATCTCAACAGGCCAGCAGGCAAATAAAGTGATTACTTATTCACTTCAGATATGAAGTAGTAAAGGGGAAATTATTCTGCTGCTACTGACTAGTGGATGTTAATAGTATTTGGTATTACCATGTCCCATAGCAGAAAACTCACTATATATTATAGATATATAAAAACATATTATTAATACATGAATGCACTAGTTTGTAATATACTAACATCATTCTGCATGTCAATTCCTCACTACTAAAGAATTTTCTCAGTGGGAGTAGATGTTATGCAATCTATAGGCTCATGTTCAATAATGTACGTGCATACCCACATGTTTACTAATACAAGTGTAAAAGACCTCTTGACATAATTGTATACTTTATAATATAAACAATTATTGAGGCTTTTCTTCCTGTTGTGATCAGAGTAGGCTATGTATAATTATGATAACTTGTAGTTAATTTCTTCAAATTCTGATGAAATGTTACATTTGGATTTTTTTTTTTTTTTAAGATGTCAAGTGGTGACACTACCCTTTAATTAACAACCAAACAGAATAGATTTACCTTATAGTTAATTTCTGTTTAGTTACAGCACTCCTAAGGAAGCTTAAACAGCAGTCCAGGGAAAGTGTTGAAGAAAAGCGACCTCGATTATTAAAAGCCCTGAAAGAGGTAAATTCAAGGCAGTTGTGTTGACAAAAACAGATTGTGATGGAAAGCAGTGGCTTATGTATGTTCTTAGTATGGATGCTCTGGCAAACTGTAAAAAAGTTAGTGTTTTTGGTTTTGTTTTTTTAACTTGCTTTTACAAATCTCTCTTGCTCTTAATAGCAATCTTCCCTTACAGTGCCCATTTTAAGGGGTCACAGAATTATTTCTATTTTTAAGATAATACTTCCTTCTCAACTTCTAGAAATTCAAATAGGTTTATGTAAGGCAGACCTGCTAGTCTTCTTAGCAACCTAAAAGTTAAAGAATGCATTTTTAATCTGTATTTGTTTTCATTAGATTTTTTTTTAAGGCTTTCTTAAATCTTTTGGTTTGGTGAATAATTTACTGATTTTGTTTAGTCACCAATCTGAATGACACTTTCTCTTCTTGCTTAGTAATGAAGGAGATTTTTGATTTAATTCTCCATCTACGTGCAGCAGCCAATTTTTCTTGAGCACAGACAAATAATCCTCAGTTTAGGGAAACCAAGAAGAAAAGCTCAGTTTCCTCTGTTTCAAGCTGCTGCTAGTCTGCTAAAACTGTGGTTATAAAATGGCAGGCATTTATTTCCCTTTAGGTGGGGTGAGCTTCGCCTGCCTAGTCAAGTGGTAAAATATGAATGGGTTTGTAAGAAAACCAACTATTTATCTTAATCCATACATCTGAAAAGTTGAGCTAAACTGCATCAGTGATATATTCTGTGAATATGCTGTACTAATGTTCCTATGTCTTTATTGATTAAAAAAAAACCCCAAAAAACTGCTCTCTGTATAGGAGTGAAAAGCTTTCAGTTTTTATGTAAGAGCAAACAGAAAGCAGACACAGCCTTACTGGAACAGCTCTGCTATTCTTTATTCCTGCTGGTGCAAGACCTGGCCTAGAGTTGCGTGTTTTTCTTCTTGCGTGGAGTTGAAGAGTGTGGCTACCTCAGTGTATTACAACATTTGCTAATTTTAATCGAGTCACCCCTTACTTTGTTTTTGCTTTGCATACAGTTTAAAGGAGTTGGCTGGCATGTGTTTATGGAGGTAGAGAGATTTTTATATAATGACTTAAGCATATTTCCAGAAGGCTAATTAAAGTTTGTGTATGTGAACACTCCTAGCTGAAACTTGGCTCATTAATTTAATCCAGAACATAAAATTCTATGGGGATAGATGTGATCAGTCAAAGCAAGCAAAGAGCTCCATAGATCTTTTTTAAACACATTTACAATAAATCTTTTACAATCCATGGCTT
>VZTL01082988.1:0-17030 GCA_013400535.1 Scopus umbretta
CCTTAATGATTTTGTGATTCTATCATCTCCAAAGCTGTGTATGCACCTTCTTTCCTTGACTTCTCTTAGCCATTTGGCCTGCATCCAACCCTGTTCTGGTTTCCCTTGGGCTCTTCTCATCCCTGCATCCACAGTCTGCCTCCTGCTGCTGGTGCTAGAAGGGGCTCTCAGTACGCCATTCTCTGGAACGGAACTTTTTCTGTCCTGGTTTGTAAGCCAGGATGGTGTGCTTCAATCAAAGGTGCTATGCGAGTTCAAACTTTATCACCAAGAATTAGATAAACACTTTAGCTGGGATCCATGCCCAGATCCACAAAAGCATTTTAGATTCCAAAAGTCCGTTGGTGTTTATAGGAACTGCGCACCGGTGAGACTGACCCTGGTAGCTAATGTTCAGAGTTTGCCATAAAAAGGGCAGCGACAGGGACTGTGCGTGCAGAAGCCTGCCTAGATGCTGTAGCCTGCCTAGCCCTGGCACGTCAGGACTGTAGCGGGGAGTTGGGAAATAGCGGCTGGCAGTGCAGTACATAGCGTATCGTTACAGCATTATCGTGCTGGCAATCTGTGTGGTGATAGGTGTGAATTTCGTCTGCAGCGTTGGTGGCTTTAGGTCATACGTTGGGGTAGAGAGCTCTGCGTGGAGTCATGCCCAGTGTATGTGTGTAAGCAGTGGTACGAATGGTGGTATTGCCACGGCTTGATGGCATCGTGTGTACGCTGCGGGAGCCAGAAAGGAGACTGCTGTGGTGCAGGGTGATAGCACGGGCATTCATTCCGCTATGCAAGAGTTTAATGTGACATCTGTGTGCAAACCGTGCTGATCTGTAGGTTTTGTCTCCAGTTATTGCATATGATTCTTGTGAGAGCATTGCTGAGCATTTTTAGGAAAGAGGTGATGGGAATAGTAGGAAAATGCACGTTATTCACCATGCAAATGGTCAGTGTCAGTGTTTTGAGGATGGTGTACTCCACTCCCTTTCTCCAGTTCGGTGGCATTACTCCTCACACCAGTCATTCCTTCTGTTGCTAGTGTACACTTGTTCTCCTGGCAGCTGAGACAAGAAGATCTCTGGATGCTGTTCAAGTAGAAAAACATGATGATAGAAACACAGACCTTGGTAGGGAAGCTCATATTCAAATATTGACTGGATTTCTGTGTGGTACCTCTCTGGTCCCTGAAGAAGAAGGAAAGGCGGTCTCTGCGTGCTCTGTACATCTCAGTTGTCGTAGGTTGAGAATAAGCAATAAACACAGTGTGTATTTAGAAATGTGTAGTCTAGATCTGACTGTCATTTTATATGGCTGGATGGATTTTGCAGGCAGGGATGAAGGCTGCTGGTGAGAGTCAATGCATTTTTCTTTTTTCCACCGTGCTTGCCAGCAGGATTCTCTGGTGGTGGAAAGCCTGGTCATGCACGCCCTCTTTACAGTGCACAGAGGAGTTTTCATACTTGCAAAATCTTTGCTTGGTTTACAGGTAAAATTAATTATGGGTTAAGACTGCACAGGGAACATGCGAGTACCCTGGGTAGTGCCCTCTGTGCGATGTTGAGCTTTCCTCGTGGTTGATGACATGAAGGGAAGCGAGATGAAGACTGCTGAGGTTGTCCTTCCTTGGGAGGTCTGCTTTTATAAAACAGCAGGTGGATGGTCTCATAAGACCCACAGTTGTGGGGCTGATCATCAGTAGGAAGCAACTGGATTTACTTTCTGTTAATCCTCAGAGTAGTAGTAAACTGAGAGAACAGGGTTGGCAGTGCCATGCGTTTGCTGATGACCCTCGGCTTCTCTTCAAGCATAGCAGTTCTTTGTTTCTCCATTTGAATTAATTAAGTTTTCTGATGTTTAATCCAAAAAGGATGAGTAATGTCAGGACCTAGTCATTCCAGGATCATTTGCCTAACTGCTATGAGTTATCTACTTGCCGTTCATTTATGTATGATTTTTAGTTTCAGGTGTGCGCTGAAGTCTGTCTTGACTGGGAACATGCTTGGTAATTTCTGATAAAAAGAGATTATCCTCTGCCCATTAAGTCTTCTGAATTCTCTATTGAGATTTGGCTTTTACGTGGTCAAAGCATTTCTGTGGTTTTTGACAGTTTCAAATATGTTTTCATTTCAATTAGTTCTTAATAGATTGCCTCGACTAATGAATCATCATCTGCCTAACATTTTTCTTTTGTATAAAGGGCTGTCTGACAGGGGTTGGAAAGTTAGCTTGTTTTCTGTTTTGGGGTTTGATGGGGTGGTTTTGCTTAGGTTTTTCCTACTAAGATTTCCAAAGTCCTAGCACTACTCAACATTAGCCATTCTATGTCCAATGTTTCGTGCTCACATGAAAATGGTTTTCTATCTGACACAGATCTTCTGTTTGATAAATGTAATGTTGTGATTTGATAGCATGGTAGTCAAATAAAACTTCGAATAAGAATCACAAACAATTTGTATAAATTACTACCTGCTGTTTCCATAGAGGTACTTTTTTTCAGCAAAAATACATTAAAATGCAAGGGGGAAAAAAGCTTCGAGTCATCTAAACAAAAGGAACGTAATGAGGAATAGCTAACAGTGTACATTTTTCGATTTCAGCTGCAAGTAACTGCTCACCTGATTGGGGTAGTGTGTGTTGAGTAATATTGTTTGTTCATATGAAGGAGTAAAATGTGTAATTATAGCTTTACTCCTGCTTTTGGGAATCCAAAAGCAATTCCTTCTGGTGAACTCTTCAATGACCGTGGAGTGCAGCTGAAACGACAAGGGCTTCTCAGAAATGTGCTGATCCTGGATTGCAGATTGCTTTAAAAATTTCCCAGTGCTTAAGAAAATGCCGCTGCTAGGAGGCGTAAATGGCTCTCCCTGGGCTCAAGGGCATCTGAGGGAGGAATGTGGCTCTTGGTGCTGAAGGAACACATCAAAGGAATAATAAATAACAAGGGGAGAAGCTTAACCTAGGATTTGTTGATGTCGTGGCTTGCTTTTCTATCTCCCCAAAACATGTTCTCCTTTTGAGATACTGAGCTGTCAGATGTTTTTCCATTGAGTATGCATTTACAGAGATAGTAGAGCCTGGTTTTAAAAATCAGCAGCTTGGAGAAACGCAGATTGGTTTACAAACAGGACAAGCCTGACAACTGTTCATGGTCATTTGGAATCCAGTAATTAATTTCAAAATGTCATTTAGCTGGCTGAATGCTGAGTTCTGTAGGGATTGCAGGTGGTGTCAAGATTTGCTTACAAACTTTGGTCGGATCCTGGTTTGTATTTTTCCACAGTGCTTTGTTGCTGATTTTCATGCCAACGGTGAACTGTTTTCAGTTCTTGAGTGTCTCATTTTGCCGTGTTCCTTCCTTCTTCCCATGTCTTCAACATGTACTTGCATTCGGTGCAGTATGTTTGTGCTTCGGCACGGAGCGCAGTGAGGAGGTTAACAGCCTGTTAATAGGCACGGTCTTCTTTGTCCAGGTAGCTTCCCTCTTTCAGAAGGAGAGGTCCATCGCTAGTGAGCCCCTTGGTTCTCTTCACTCAACGACACCTTTCAGGTCATGGACCTATGCACGCCAAATGAATCTAGCTGCCTGCCAGTCACTCCTGATATAACATCATCTATGCATGAACGTGTTTGGGAGCATTTCATAAACCAAAGAAAAGAAAGATTGGACTGGAGCTCCCTTGCCCTGTCAAAGCTTACTGGCTCATGTGCCGGAGCACTGGTTTGTGCCCATCGTTCTCTGTGTTACTGGGCATCAGAAGGGATTTCTCCTGGGGAAAAAGACACAAGAGAGCAGCTCTTGAAAAATAAGAGGAGGTGTGGACAGCTTGGTGGGTTAGAGGAGAGTGCCTCCAAGCACAGGTAGGCAGTGTAGTTTAGCATGTGCTGAATAACTTCGGGCCTCCTCTTCCTCGCTCCTGCATCTTTCATTACCTTCCCTTCCTCTAAGGTTCTGTCTTTTCTTAACTTGGCTCAGTTCCTAACATACTCACTTTAGGCAGATGATGAGTTTGTGTCTATATATACATATACATATGTGTATATACTTACATATGCATATATGGGGGGGGGGTTGGGCTCAGGAGATCCCTTCCAGCCTCAGCTATTCTGTTATTCTATGAAAACTGAAGGAGGACTTCAGAGCAGAAGGGGAGGCAAGGGAGGTTGTTCTGTCCAACCGCAAGTTCTAATGACTCTGTCTTGTGCCCACCTATCTATCTTTGTCTCCCCCACGGTGCCGAGCAGGAAAACGTGATTTTTGATTTGGAGGATTATCCGAACTTTTCCACCCAGCGCGGAGAGCTGGAGGAAGCCAGCGGTGCCTGATTTTGTGCATGAGCGGCACAGGCCGTTAATCTGCGTTTTCTGTTTCTCTCTAAGGCTGGCCTTGTCGGAAAGGGGGTTAAGCGTTTTGAGGAAAGGGGTCAGAAGGAGCAGTGGTGGGCTCCAGGGTCTACTCTGCTCCTCAGGGCTGTGAAGATTTTAGCTTTCGCAAGGGCATAGAAAAGCAGGAAAACTCTAGGGAAAGGGGACGAGGAGCTACTCTTCTGTTTTATCTTTTTTTTTTTTCCCTCCCCTAAAAAGTCAGGTAGTACAAAGGCTATATAAGTTACACAGATGGAGCTATTTGGTTGTGCTGTTTTACCAGCATGGGGAATGCAGCCTGGCAGTGATTTGATTTATTACAGCGACGTGGAAGAAATCATGAGGAAAAAATACTCCCTATCATCTTGCCGAGTACTGAAGTGGTGAAGTGTGTGTTTGAATGAGCTGCTAACACTTCATATAAAACTTCACAAGCCTTTCTATTTTGAGAAAATTCTGTTTATACCAAATACATTTTCTCTGTGAGTCCTCTCTTTTATTTATTTATTTTTTTTTCCCCTTCCCTGTGCTGGGACGTTTCCCTGCAAATCGACTCTCTCGCTGCTCAGCTCACTTGTGCTTTCTCCTTCCTTCCTCCTGTGGTCTGTTTGTCCTTGGTACAAAGGCATCACAATGATTACACTATTATAAAATCAGGTTTTCTTTGAAAATGCGTTGCTGTAGATGCTGTACTAGGTGCTCTTGGTGTGTATGAGGCTGGAGGATTATTTTTTTTAATAGCTATGGCCATAAAGGAGCCCTTTGCACCTCTTGCCCCAATGGGATGAGCTATAGGGTGAGGTGGCCAAGGCATCCTCCCCATTCCCCCTCCCGCTCACAGAGCCAGGTACAACCTGAAAATCTCTGGCCTGTTAGTTCAAACTAAACTTTTTCAGAACCTTTCATCCTTTAATTATGATTATCCTCTTATAATAAAAACCCTGTGAATAAAACCATGTTTCTAATGGTTAACCCCCTATCCTGCTTCTTTACAAACTTCTCCTTTCCATGCGGGATTTCCCAACAATATTTTTAATCCACGTTCCTTCTGTGACTGGCGTATCCACTGAAGAATGTATCTCTCTTTTTGCCTGGGAAAATGATGTAGTCTGACAAATCATCAGTTAATCTCTTCTAGGATATATAGGTCATGAGATACCATGATGAAATTTTATGTTCCAGAACAATTAGTGGTGATCTCATCGGGTCCTGATAAAACAAGCCCTGGCATTGTTCTTGGTCCGAGAAGTTTTAATTATCACCAATGCAGAGGAAATCTCACCGAGGAAAAAAAATCCAGTGGCAGCTAGCCCTGCCTTTGTCAGCGAAGGCCACTTCTGTATGAGATCTAGCAGCAGCTCCTGACACCAAGGGCTCTGTGCTAAATGGTGTGATGGAAGCTCAAGAATAAACCCACCGCGCTCCAGGAATGACAGATACCACATAAATAGGTCTCCAAGTGACACCAAGCTAGGAAAAGAAGTACCCGTGATTCAGCAGGCTGTGATGGTACCCCTCCTGCCTCCACCAGGACAGTCCTTGCTGCTGACTCAAGCTGGATTCATAAAGGTTTGTCCATTGTGGGAACGCAACTAAGCTGCCAGCATGAGCGTGATGGCAGCTTTGAGTGTGACAAACGCTGGTGCTGCACCTGGAAGGAATTGTCCTGCTTCCAGCTCCCTCCTGGTGTACACTTTCCCTGCTGATGAGCAGAAAACTGCCTCTGCTGCTGTGCAGGAACTCCCCTTACCTGGCTGAGGTGTCAGCAGCTCTGCCGAGTCTGGCTCTGGGAGCAATGTATGAAGGGTCAGACCCTCTCCTACAGTATTCCAGTTCAGCCTTTCAGAACTGGGACACTGGTGCAGAACAAACTTTCAACCCCTGGGAAAGAGGCATCTCCATCACTGTTTCACATCTGAATACTAGAAGGAGCCAGATCTGGAGGACGTGTGTTGCGTCTCTTGCAACCGACCACCTTCGGCTGAGGGAGCACGGAGGCCTCACACCCCGCCTCCGGGCCAGTGAGCACTGACACCAATATGAGGATGCTGCAAATGGCGTTTATTAAAAGGTTGCATAGCAATATATACTCCGCTGCCTTTCGTTACCGCCCATAAGCTATACGTCACGAGGGGTAGGAATACACACGTCAAAGGGGAGGCCCCTGTTCTTTCCGTTACATCGCGTGATCTTCCGACCGCTATCCCCTACAGACGTGCAAGTTCCCTTACTAGCGAGGATCTCTCCTTTGTCCTGCTGAACGGCACCTGCGCCATCGCTGTATGACGGTACAGTATTTCAGGATTTTCAGGCAAATACTGCCAAGATGCAGAGGTGGGACACGACGTGTTCTTAACATGCCTCTCATGCCTGCCGGAAGCCAGGACTACCTTCTGGGCTAATGAAGGAGCATTTAACCTGGCCAGAAGCAAGCAAGTGGCAAGCACTAGCTGCTGTAGGTCAGTGCCAAAAGGAGAGTAAACGAGCGGGAGCCCAGGGCGTGATAGTCTCTTTACCCTCCAGATGTCTTGACCAACTTTGTTCATCTTAGGTTTTTTTTTTCTTGCAAAGTTCCTATCACCACTTTGTCTCCTCATAACGGAGCGTGAGGAGACAAGGGAATTGATCTGGCCCTGCAAGAAAGCTGCTTAGCAGAGATACCCGATGTCATTTTACGTGTATACCTACCGGTGGGCCTGGGATGATGGCATTCTCTCACCTCCCAGGAGCTCTTGTTCTTTAAGCAAAATTACCGTACTGATACGCAGTTGTAATAAAGTGTACTTACTGGAGTATCTGTTTAAAAAAGAGAAGTGGGCAAAATTATTTTGAAGTATATTTGTTTTCAAAGTTTCTGACAAGATAGGAGAAGTAGCTTTATCCCCAGTGTAGTGCTTATTCTCATTGAAATGTTCTCAAGATGTTTTTTGCACACCGTAAAAGAGGAATATTGAAACTTTGCACTTTTAATCAATCTCATATTAGAAAATAAACAGGATATTGACAGATGGAAAAACAGATGAATGAATTATATTTTGCCTCCCTATATTTTTACAGGCTAGTTTCAGTTGTCGGTTATCTGTTACTTACTGTCCTAAGGAGTAAAGTGGTAGGAAGTGTTTTAGTACATTGTTGAGTAGCTGTTGTGTTACACCCTAGAATGGATTCATTTCAGGAATGCATTAAGTAATCTTTCTCTTTAATAGGTTAGGTCTACTATATGTAAACATACAGTATGAGTGGGAGTGTAAGAGAGTAAAAGAGTCACAGACTGGAATATTTCCTGATATACATTTAAAATTCATAGAGTGGTGGGGGATGCATAAAAGTTGTTTTGCTGACCTGAATTCTGAAGTTGACTTAGGCTTTGAAACTTGCCACTGAACGTCATTTCTAGTGCTGATCCTGCCACTAGTTGTAACTACGCCGAAGATGTTTTGTCTATTACAATATTTAAGAAGCTTGTTAAGTTTTTAGCTCCACTATTCTGTTCCGAATATGTCACGTATGAATGTTTCCTTTTTGTTGGCTTGGAATCAAATTTGCACCTTTCCATTTCACTGGAAAACCTTTCCATCTTATTTTTAAGGGAGAGGTGTCCCATACTGCCCTCCTAGCTCATTAAGTTACTGTATAGGCTTAGGTTGCACAGGAATTTGTACAGAGGGTTTTGAACGATGCAGCCCTCCCCAGCCCTAGAGAAAGCAATTTCCCTGTTAACTCTGGTCTCTCTCTGTCCAAACACTTCCTTGATGTCTTTGGTTATTCTTCTTGTTCTTTCTGAGCCTCTTGTTTTCCAATATTGTTTTTTGAGAAAGGGAAGTTGTGGCTGGTGCTATATGTGGTCTGCAGATAAAACTGCACCGGCATGGGAGAAGTGTTTGCTTGACGATTTTGAAGTTACGTGTGTTTCAGTGTTTCACGTGTAAAGCAGTACGCTTCATGAAAGAGATGTTACGCCTCCCAGTGACTGGACTCTAAACATTTGGAAGATAGGAAAAAAAAAAAAGCATACTATTGAAAAAACCACTTGCTGGATGAGGGCTTTGCCGACTATGTTGTTGCTAGTTAAGAGCGGTCCAGACAAAAGATTACTGCATCACACGTTTTCTGTGTGTACAGCCCCAGGTTCAAAATACTCAGGTTGATCCGTAGCCGTTGGTTTTATACATTTTAAGACCATAACGTCTTGGGTCTTTGACTACATCAGGCCAAGTGTGTCCCCGGTGTTGACCAAGTTTAAAGTTATAGTCATGATACCTAAGGGATGATTGTGACAGTCATTTTAAAATGTAATATGCACAGTACTAAAATCTGTTTCGAAGATGCCTGGGTGTAACACACAAAACCATCATACTTCCATATACTTTTTGTTGTCTGCAGGAGGAAGCTTCTGTTGACAAGATTCCTTAGTCTGGTTCTCTGCAGGCAAGTGGTATCTGTTAAGCGGGAAAATACGTTCAAAGAGGTGTAACTTTGCTCAGATATTTTCTGCTTTCCTTTATAAGCAATAATTTAATTTATAAAAAGATAAGTGAGATCTGTTTGGTATTGGAACTGAATATTTTGCATTCCCCAATAGAAAAAATATTAATAAGGCTAGGCTACCTTTTTTCTAGATGGCCTGATCTCTTACAGATAAAGAAATCCTACTCTATAGCCTCAGAGTAACAAAAGCAATGATGTAAATAAATAAAAACACTGCAGTGTTGTTTTGCTGAAAACTGATCTGTGGAGAGGTATGTCCAAAGTCATTGCAGCCTGCTTTTCAGGCTGATTTTGCTGAACATTTTCAAACCTATCTGGGCTAAATAGAAATTATATATGCCCATTAACTCTGAAATTTGGGGCCAGAACTGAACTGAGGGATAAAACCAAAATGTGAGAGCCTAGGTTTCAGTGGAGCTAGACTAATGTATTCCAGGGAAGTGCAGCCCTAAAGTCCTGATTCCTGCTCATTTCTTCCAGCCATTAAATAATTCCTCCCTTTGGTTGTATTGCCTCTTAACCCAACTGCAGTTGCTGCATTACTTTCAAAAAAAAAAAAACCAAAAAAAAACGCACCGCTTCCCAGCAGCTGGAAGATTAACCAGCTTTCCCCCATGAAACCATTTCAGGAAGGAAATCAGCAGTGGTTTCCCAGGTGGCTGCCGGCCTGGCTGGATACATGCTGCAGTCTCTGGAGGTCCTAGAGGCATTTGGGGTTGGGGTTTTGTTTTTTTTTTTTTGCATTCGTATTATTTTGCTCCTTTCTCCTGGAGCGAGTCCCTCTCTGCCTTTGCTCTGAATTGCAGCGGTGCTGCTGACACAGAGCCTGGCTGCGAGAGGTTCTGCCGGCGAGGAGCTATGGCTGCCGGGGGAACAAGCCAGATCCTGCTCTTCTCCGGTTTTCTCTCCTTCAGCAGCTGCTGTTACCGTTCCTGCTGCCAGGTCGGAGGGAGCTGGCCAAGCTGCACGAGCAGCGCCCCACTAGTCGCTGCTTCGGGGTGATGGGGCAGGGGTAGGAAGGGGAGTCGCTCCTCTCTAAGGCTCCGTGCTTTTTTTCCCTCACACTTATTTGGTACCTCTTACTAATTTGGTTAATTAATTTGTATTTCAGTAGCGTGGCTTGCACAGCTCTTTTCCAACTTTGACACCGACATAAGAGCTGCAGTACAGAGAGATGCGGAAGGGGCTGCGTTAGGGCCGCAGGACTGCCACTCAAGAGCGATACGGATACGAACGTCAGCAAGAAACAGCTTGAATCCTGGCTGTGCCTGTGATGACAGCGTGCTTGCTCTGCAGTTCCCTGCCTGTAGTATGCCCTGACAAGACGTACAGTGGAGTAGGAACTTAGTAAGAGCCCGGGACTTCCCAGGCCCAGTTTCTGGAGAGGAGGTACATGGAACGACCTCCAAGGCGAGGGCAGAGAGGAGAGAGTCCAGGATTTTGTACTTTTCACTCTGCTGTGCGTTGCTGGTAGAGCTGGGTGAAAATCCTCCTTTAGGAGGTCACTGAGCAGAAGGGTCATGTAAATCCTCAGTGGGATGGAAGGTGAGTGTGGGTACCCCACGTGGAGGTGCTCGGCTCCTCCATAGATGCGTGAAAGTACAGCCTGCTCTGGCTGGGGCTGGGGTGCCTGCGCTGGGGATGGAGCAGGCGCATTGCCACCTCCCTGGCCTTGTCTCAGAAAGCCTCGGCTCTGCTCGCTGCTCGTGCTTCTGCAAGGCCGAGGGAGAACTGGGGCGTACGTGGCCTCTGCCACCCCCAGTTGTCACTGGCAGCCGCTTTCTCTGAAGACAGTGCTGTGCCGGCTTGTCCCTTTGGTGGGGAGGACTGGCCGTGCTCCCCAGGGGGGCTCATCACTTCTGTGGCTGTGCGAGTTGGAAGAGGTTGCTGGAGCTCAGTGTGAGGCCTCTTCATCCTCCTCCTCCCCCTGCGCTCCTCCTCCACGCCGTTTGCTGTGACCGCAGACTTCCCACCTGCTGCCAAGCCGGGGAGAGAGATGCTGTGTGCAGGATGAAGCGCTGGTTTAACAACAGAGTACAGCGATGCTGTGCCCTCCGCGTGGAGCTAATGGCACGCGAGGGGATTTACAAAACGGACTGGAGGAGAACTCTTTAGTAATTGAATTCTCCTGCAGGTTTTGTGCTGTGGAAAGTAGGGTGTACACAGCAGCCACTGCAGCTAAACACAGACCTGATCCCAGAGGAGTGCTTAACCCTATAGCTTCCAGGGAGCAAGCTCCTGGTGTGGAAAGCTCTCTGCAAATGCACAGAAAGAATTAAATACAAAACATTTAGTTAATGGTAAAATGCACTAAAGAAAATGTGACGTTAATACAA
This sequence comes from Scopus umbretta, assembly GCA_013400535.1. Lineage (NCBI taxonomy): Eukaryota > Metazoa > Chordata > Aves > Pelecaniformes > Scopidae > Scopus > Scopus umbretta. Next base: position 11,178 of record VZTL01082988.1, read on the forward strand.
GCTTTTCCTTCCTGCCCAGCAGCACAGGGCACTTGCACTTGCAGTGAGTTACTCTGGAGCATTCTCTTGGGGATCCGTTTCCTCCAAGGGGTGCCACGAATGCATTAATACATAAGCTATGCCCAAATGTATGTCCATCCCCAAATCTCTTCTGTTATAGGAGGTAAATATGGGTATTGTTTCTGTGTATGTTTAGATCGACATCATGTTATTGTGACATTGATATATTTTATTATAAGGGCTGCAGCGTAAGTTGAGGGCTTGTCTGTCCAGCGTGAGCTGTCTGCCTGCCCAAGAATCGAGCCCTGGGGGTTTCGCTTTGTTTAGCCCAGCGTAGAAACAGAATCTGGGAAATTCCTAAAGTTCAGCTGACTAACTTTGGATTTACATCCTTCCCCTCGTGCTTCTCTTTTCTTTGGAAGTGCAAGGAATAGTTTTGCATCTGACTTCAGTGAGATGCGTGCCTACCCAATGGGAATTGACTGGTAGTAATATGCATGTAAGAGCAGTTGTGAGGAAGCAACCATCTTCCATCTTCTGGACTTTAGTTCCTTACTTGTGATTTTCATGTTCTGGTTGATGATCTTTGAACATTTTTCTTTTTTCTGCTGCTTTTTTCTGGTCCCTTTGACCAGGCTTTGACTTCACTCTAGCATTGTACCCATTCCCTGCCTTTTTGGTTACATTTCTGTGCAGATTTATAGGGCACTAGCAGAACCCTTGACAGCAGTGACTTTTGGAGCAGATGTACCTCTATCAGAATATCCCAAAATAATGGCAAAAGCTTTAGACCAAACTAAGGGGTTTAAATCTTTTCAAGCTTTTTGACAGATTCCACTCCTGACAAGGGTTTTTTTTCTTCTTCTTTCAGTGAAGAAAAATATCCAGCTGTTTAAAGTTGTCCTGTTTTCTTCTTCTGTAGATTTGTGTTACTGATGCATGTGAGAATTTTGATAGAGAAGGAGCTTTTTGAACAGACTGAGATCTTCAGTGTCTTTCTCTTTCTGCTTTTGCCAAATCAAAGAGTTGGTGGGTATGATAGTGATTCCTAAATGTTTTTTTTTCTTGGTTGGAATGCTTATTGGATGCTAGTAAGAAGGAATATTAAACTATTGTTTCTCCTAAGCCATTTAATTAAGAATCCATTTTGAGATAATACTAGAGGCAAAAAAAAGAAAAAGGATTTTGTCCTTGAGTTTCTAATTTTTAACTCTCTTAAATAACTGTCAAATACCATTGTACTACATTAAATTGAAATAGTTTGTCACAAGCTCACAGTATTCATAGGAATTGGAGAAAATATGTTCAGACCATGCTATGTTCCGAAAAGAAGATTTACGTTGTCTGGACTTCAGGTGTAGGCTAAGGTTTTGGCTGTTCCCGCTTCCTGGATTTGCATTTCTACCTAGCACAACTTAGTACCTTCCCATTTATCCCAACGGTCAATATATGGAGAGGCTATTCAGCCAAGATTTGTTTTAAATATTTGGCACTTGTTTGTTCCCGTTCCTAATCTCCCCAAAATAAACTGTTGTTTGTTTGTTTGTCCTGTGTTTTGTTGGTCCTTCTTACAAACCCCCTGAGAATAGGTGATAATAACAAGTACCTCTCAGAACACTGGTGTGTTTTCAGCATATGAACTAATATCCAAATCAGAACAGATATGGTAACACTCAACAAATACTACTTGTGGGGATTTTTTTCCCCATTTTATGTAGTAGTGATTAAAAAAACCCCCAAACCCTGTGCTTCATCGCTCCTCGGCAGTGCTCTCAGAGCTGCGGGGATAGGTCAGAGCTGCTGTAATCGGGCACACTGAATTTCCAGCCCTGTCCCTGTAAAGTCCCAGCCAGCCAGTGGGCAGCAAAGTACAGGCTGTAACAACCCGCAGGTCCTAGAAAGTCCTTGGAGTCCTGCATTGATTACAGCAATTAAGTTCCATAAAGTGTCGCTCAAATATTACCTCAGTCGGTGATAGCAGGATGCCCTTTCACTTGTATTTAGCTCTCAGCACGTACAGTTTTTAGATTGCAAGGTTTTGGGGAAAGGAGTTGCTATTTACAGAGTGCATAGTACTTAGAAAATTTGGGCTTTTTCGTACTAAGATATTTCTAGCAGTATATAATAGCTTATTGTGAGTTCAACAGTCGTGTGATTTCAGAATTTGGTCCTTGCTGCAGAAAAAATAAAAAGATATCACGGCAGCTAAAGGATGGTTCCCTGGGAAAAAAGAAGAGTGAAAAAAGTAAAAAGAAAAAAAAAAAGTGCTCTGTTTGTAAGCCTCATTTATTAGCGTTTAAAGCTGTTTCTGAGCCTCCGCGTTTGGAAGGTTTTGGAAGGAAGAAACTAATTAAAAACACGGTACAACACAACATACTAAACCTTAGCCCAAAGCCTATCAGTTGCTTGGCTTAAATTAAGCAGCATGAAATTCATTTCACCAACACCGTAACAGCACGTCACAATTCTTTCCCATTCACTACGCAGCGTGACTATTTTAAACAAAGTCATTTTCCTGTAATTACATTGAAGATGGAAGTCTGTTTTGTTTTATTGTGCCCTGGTGAGACCCTGTGAGAGGTGGGCAAAAGCAAAGTGGATGGGATGACTTCAGAGGAAGTCATTGCCACCTAAATATAACTTGTCACAGCAGAGAGCTGCCGTCCTCTGTGTGATAAATGGAGTTTGGCTGCCCACCAGGTTTCTTCCGTGAAGGATTACAAAGCGTGTGCTATCTAGAATTTGACTCTGAGATGGGGGCCCGGTAACAGAGCTGGAATAGCTGGTACCCTACAGACCTGCAGGGCTTGTTTGTGTCTTACAAACTAGTGGGTCAACTGGAAAGCCGACCACCGGTCTGCCTGAGCACCGTTGGCGAGTGTGTGGTTTTACCAAATCAGCTTTGGATCAAATTGTGAGACAGTTTGGCATGTTCTAAACCACTTCTGTTTAAAAAAAAAAAAAAGGGAAGAAATATTCAGGGTTATTTTGGTTGCGTAAAACCTGAAGGTGTGGGAAGTGGTGACACCACGCTAGAAGAAAATTGGGACGCTGTAATCATAAAAGTCCTTAAAAAGATGTGTGTTCTTTAATTTAACTGTTTGAATTAGGAAAAGCATGCAGTGAAAACAGACAGGTGGCTAGGATCTTCTTGACAATGAGGTCTCGAGGAAAATTCCACTTCTTTCCTCACATGTATAATACTTGGAAGATTATAATTTTGAACGTTCCTGCTTCAGCAGCTGAAGTCTTCTGTGTGTGTTTGCAACCTGAGGACAGATGTACTGTTTTTTTGAAAGTTAAGAAAAGTAATTTTAGCCAGTGCATGGGAGAAGAGAATTACTGAGATCCTTCATTTGACACTTCTTACCCCTTCCAGTAATGCCAAGTCAGCGTAAGTGTGCGCGCAGGAGAGATGACAAGGAGGGAGGCGACGGCGAGGGTCCTCACTCCGGTTCTTCCCTCTCAGCAATGTAATTCCATGAGGCTCCTCCACGCAAACCATATTGTGAGGCAGCGATTTGAGACAGCGGCAATCTGGCTCACCCTGCCTACTTTGTTTCTGTGCCATCAGCTTCTGCGCGCGGGTCCTGTTTACTAAAATGAGGTCCCTTATGCACGTAATCTGTGAAACAAAAACCGGAGGTCACAGCACATACTGAGGAAAAGAAATGTCAGATGTCCACGTGCTGCTGAACAGTCCTCCAGGAAAACAAATGTACCTGTTGTATCTGAGCGCTCTAATTTTTTCCTTTTTTCTAAAGGAATCAGCAGAAATACCAGCTGTTCTCAGGCACAGAAGAAAGCATAAGTAACAAAACTCTGCTTGGTCACTTCCAGCTCCCCCTGTGAACTAGCTTTTTGGAAACCGATTGCTGTTTGTTCATCAGAAGAAAAACAGAGGCAGAGGTAGAAAACAAATTTCAAATACTTCAAATTTTCAGGGCTTTTTTTCTTCAGGGGAGCAGTTTGAAGTGTTGGATAGTTCTTGTTCACTTATTAAGTGATCAGAAACTTAAATTCTAATAGATACTTCTTCCCTTGTCTGTAGAAACAAGGCTTCTAGATAAAAATCTGCTGTGTCCAGAACTCCTGGCTTGATTCGTGCCATTAACTGAATGAAACTCATCCTTAGCAGAAGGTTGGCAAAGGTTTATCCATGTATAAACCTCACACAGAGTAGCTCTTGAGGCGTTGTATGGGCTTATTCTGGTCTTCTGCACAGACTAAATTTTGTCCTGTGGAAGGTAGGTAAGGTGGTGGGAGGGGAGAAGGGAAGAGATTTGAGGATGGAAGGACAAAATTGCAACTGTGACATCAAATTGGCGAACTTCGGTGAACTGTGAGAGATTGCTGAAGGCCAGTTAGGGAGGGAGAGGAGATGGGTCTGCTTGGGAACCATCTGGGAGGTGAAAACTGGCTCATAAATGTAAGATGACATTCGTGGCTTCTCTCAGCTGTACTTACTTCTGCGTATTGATATTTCGGACAGCTTCAGGCTGGATTAGTAGCTTGATGGATTAGTAGATTGGTGGGAAATACTATAGTTAAATACCCCACATGCCTGTTACTGTATTTAGATTGGTTGGGTTTTTTTTTATCCTACCTGCTTGACAATTGTAAGCTAGGTAATAACAACTGTGCTGCTTCTGGCACAAGCGGCAAATCTCTTGTCCCATTGTGTGTGTATGTCCTCCTACGTCCTGTTCGTGGCTCCTGTGTCAGGCGGCCGGTGTTGCTGCCTTTGTGGCTTGAGGCAGAGTTCTTAGCAAACTTTTGTGCTACTTTACTCAGGCAAAACAGGCTAGGGTGGGGTATTTTTAAAGCAGTGACTAGTTTGTTTTGTTGTCACTCCCCTGTGGGCTTTTTATAAAGATCCAAAGACTAAAATCTCACAGAAATCCTGTCGAGGCAAATAAAACAGTAGTGATGATCTCTAGAGTTCATCACTACAGAAGCATTGTTGCTGGTCTATCTACAAACTCACATTGTCATAAAAAAACTCCAAAAAACCAGGCAAGTGGCATTGGCCTTACTGCCAGGTGCTTCATTGCCCCTGTGAAGTCCCAAGGTGTGAATTTGAGAGTGGTGCTTCCTGTGCCTCATTTCAGAAACATACCCTTGAATGGTCCTGATAAAAGAATAAATGCTGGTTTATAGATGTGCCAAAACCCCCTTGATGGCCTCTGTTCAAAGGAAAAATAAGTGTATCCGAGAGCAGTCCCAGGACAGGGTGCGAGCAGGCACAGCTCGGCACCGGGCAGCCTGGTTTTCACAAAGCTGACGTGGTGATGTGAGCGCACCAGGGAGAGAAAACAAAGCTAAGCTAGATGAAGACAAAAGAGAAATGGGGATAAACTTGAACGGAGTGAAATAAGAGGAGAAATGGGAGGTAATCCTCTTCCCGATTGCCAAGTTAAATGTCCGTGATGTTGTAAAAAACGAACTAGATGTTGGTGTGGTTTAAAAAAAAAAAAGGGGGGGAGTGTCCACCCATATCAGCAAGAATGCTGCATCACAGCATAGGAAAGCATCTGTAATATTCAGAGACCTGCTGTTTATTTGTCCTGTGTGTGTCTCTGCTCCAGGACATTGCACTTGGAGCAAACGGGATCTCCGGGAATAACGCAGAGGAGGCAGGCGGAGAGACTGGGGGCCTGGGGAGTGACTTAGAAATACACCACATTATTCACATTATTTCAGGACTTCCTGGCTGAAGACTTCGTGCTGTATGTCTGAGGAAGCATTGTGGTAGACCACATATGGTAAACACAGATGCTTCTGTAGTTGGCAGTATGATTAAGTTTAGTTTGGGGGCAATATTTGTCTGTCTTTTTTTTCTTTCTTTTTTTT
>VZTL01082989.1:0-20295 GCA_013400535.1 Scopus umbretta
GCCTGCCTGCTGCTCACTGTTCAGTTCCGACTTCAATTATAATTTATAACAAGTTTCAGAATAGGAAATTTGTCTTTATTCTCCCCCTGTCCCCCCAACACAAAGTACTTAAATTATGTGCCAATAACCACTGATGAAAAAAAGCCACGTTAGGCTTTTGAGAACAAAACACAAAGCAATGCCCAGCGAGGCCAATCCCACCAAACGCCAAAGCGCTGTACGCCAGGAGTCCCTGCAGCTACAGACGCGTGCCAGGTATGCTCAGAGCACAGCAGATACTGCTCAAACAGCGAGCACGCTGAAAGGTGTGGCAAGGACCATTGCCTGGAGAACTGATTAAGTGGCACCTTTGGGGGGAAGAAGAAAAGAAAAACCTTTAAGGGATTATTTATAGGGCTCATAAAGGTGCCTTTTGAATATCCATCAATCAAACAGTCAGTTAAAAAGTCTGCTCAGCACACAAGAGGGTAGAAGGAGTAAAGAAAATTGGATACGGCGTACATCTGAGACGTGCAAGCTATCATCCATAATCTTCAGCGATCTGCTTCATATGTAAAGCACGGCAGTTTGGTGAACGTGATGTGAGCGGGGTAGTGAAGTGCTCCTACAAACAGGTGCTTGGCTCAAACCTGATGTGGCGGTTTCTCTCACTGCCAAAGACAGGAAACGTCAGCGGTTAAGTTTTAACAACTTCGGTAGGAATAGTGGAAGACAGGAAATAATCTACACAAGAAATGCATTGAAGATATTTGGGTGCCAGCCAAAGGGCTGTAACCTGCCTTTAAGGAGCAAATAAAACCAGGAAGACAATAATAACAAAGCAGTGGCTGACTGCAGATGGAATAAAGGGTAATTGCTGGCTGAGCATATGGCCTGCTAAGGGAATAGACAGCGAGAGGAGAGGCGATTCACAGACTGTTACAGAGCTTACAAAAGCTGTAGGTCAAGAGCAATGGGCTCATGATGATCACTGATTTTATGGCTGGTTCCTCTGCATCCTCGCTACTGCAGGAATAAACTAGTGATCCATGGCAAATTTTCTAGGACTCCACTTCATCTCTTTTCTTTGTATTGGTTTTGTAGTGGCATTTGTAAGTGTAGTATTTTCCTAAATCAGAGTAGCAGAGCAAGGCCCTTCCCAGCTTCCCTTGTTACTGGCAGGCTTGCTTGGTCTAATTTAGAAACCAGAGAGGAGGTTTTTTCCTTTTTTTTTTTTTTTGATAAGCAGAACAAAGAGGCAGAAGTTGATGTCTGAAATAGGGGCTCCACCACTGCAGCACCCCTGCTCGGGCAGCCTTTCTGTGGCTCGTTCCAGCAAACGGCTACACGAGGCAGGGCTTTACATTTCTTTCTGATGTGACTTACACATTTAAGGACAAAGTGCTGTACTACAACTCCCCATTTATCTTATTAAATGGTCTCAGAACAGCTCTGAGAAATGTATTTAACATGAAGACATCTACTAATTAATAAGCACATTAGTCAGCAATCAATACTCAGTTGATGATATTGTTTAAATTATACATGTATAATAAGGATATGTTTCCGCCTTTCTCATCTGTTTTAAGGCACATATTGAAAATGAGTAGTGCAGAATGGCTTTGCATTTAAAAAAGTTTGATTAAAATTATTTTTAAATAGACTAATCCTATGAACATATTATATCACATAAAATTAGCCCTGAGCATAGTCAGTTTATCACCTCGGTCTCTTCACAGTCCATTGATTAACCAGACACCAGGAGCAGACTGTTCTCTTTACTGCGTCTGTATTTTATTGTAGTGATATTGTTACCGGTTTCAAAATCCTGAGCGAGGCATTCCTAGATTCCTAGCAATTACTTCCTCTTGGTCTGCATAAAACGTGCAGATAATTCTCAGGCGGATCCCCTATTGCCAGTTGTATCACTTGAAGATGACAGCAGCAACCTTAAACCGCAGATGCCTGTCCCCAGAAATGTTCTCAGACGACACACAGCCTTGCATGAGCATCTACATGACAGCCTGTACCGCGCATCTTCTATACGGACCATTTCTATAGGGCACACTTTACAATTTACCTGGCACATGGGCTTGGACTGATACACAGAGTTATTTTGTGAGATGAGAACCCCGTGGCTCTTTGGGCCACTCATGCTCACGCTGGTAACTCGGAGTCTGTCTTTGGAGCAGCACGATTTGCTCTTCCTCCTGTCCCAAAGGTACGTCCCTCATGCTCACGTTCCTCCCTAAGTAATAACCAGAGAGCAGCTTTGGCCTAGCAGTAAAGCCAGATTTCTTTGTGATACACACACGCAGGTATGCTTTCCTTCAGAAAACGCAATTACAGGATACATTTTGTTCTTGCATTTACCTCGAAATCAGACTTCTCTTTTTCGCACAGGTTGAATGAGCCCAATTAAAACCCCAGGAAAGAATCAATGCGGGTGATGCTTCTCTCCGCAATTTCTCCCCACACTGCATGCACAGCTCCTGCCGCTCCCGCCGGGCAGCACATCGCATCCCGTCCGTTCGCAGCGTGAGCAGACAGACACGCCAGGCCCGGGCCGGGCCACGGGGTCAGGTTTGGGCAGAGCTGTCATTCCTGGGTGCTGCCCCAGGGCAGGAGCTGCTGCAGGGCACCCCTGGCCAAACCCTGCCTTTCCTCAGCAAACCTCCTCCCTACCCACAGGCTTCACAAACTACCGCCCGCTGTTGCCGGTTTTGCATGGCCAGATGACACCAGCCTAAATTTTCTCCTAAGCAGGGCTGCCATAAATGGGAATAACTTAATAAAAGTGAAGAAAGCCAATGGAATTATTCTGTGGTTTTGTCAATACAGGGATTTGCTTCGGTCCTGCTACTGTGTTTTAATAGAGCTTAACTTCTCAGCCTGGACATTCTCAAAGTGGATTAAAAATTATTTCTTTTATGTTACAAAGCAGTCTGCTTAGGTGTAAAGTTAATATTTTATAATATTTAATGCTTTTATATTTCTATTAGTATGTTTAAGTTATATTAAATTAACATAAGCCATTTACACAAGTAGTTTTACCCGGAAAGTTTTAACTGAACTGGCTGAAACTCATTTACATGAGTGTACACAAGCCCTAGAGCCAAAGGGCTTACTTTTGAATTATCACTCTGTGCAAGAACAGCGTATGTCCTCCCTTCCCATACAGGCAACTTTAAGTTACTATTTTTATTAGCGCATCCGTCAAAGAAAACTTTTTTCTGCTTTGCTTTCAGATGCTGAGGGTTAATACGTGGTCATTTTCCTCTCAATTTTGGCATAATATAGCTACATGACCTGCTGAATTATAGCAGCATGTTTTTGTTTGTTTGTTTTCTCATAAAGACAATGGTAGTCGCTTGTTGGCATCCTTAGCAGCCACCCTCCAGAGGGGAAAATTATCTGAACCCAAAGACCTTTACCAGCTGCTGGAATTACAGCTTACGTAAGGGCTCGGAACTTACTGTAGGTTAATAAAAGTCACAGCAGGGGCACAGGCCCGTTTGATAGACCAAATTAAAGGTGTTTCCTTGATCCATGTGGTGGGTAGAGGCAGCGAGGAGAAGGGGATGATGGAGATAGGGATGATGTCCCGTCAGGCAGCCCTCGGCACTGCCCTACCAAAGCTGTGCGTGAGAGGGTGCTCTCCTCTCGCCTAACTCCTGCGCCCTTTCGGCAGCTGGGGTCCCTGGATGTACACCTTGCCTTGCTCTCAGCTGTGTCATGAAATGGCAGAGTAAAACCGAGGGAGCCCAGAGCCTGAAGCGGGTCCCAGAGAAGGTGGCGGAGAGGGCGTGGGAACTGCTGGGCGGCAGAGGTGACCCCATGGGCAAGGAAACGCGTCTCGGACACAAGTGCCGTGGAAAAAAAAAAAAGAAAAAAAAGATGCTCTCCATCAGCCTGTGTACTGCCTGTGTCAGAAAACGAGTTTGAGTTACTGGGCTGAGCAATGAGCCCTGAGTGTTTCCAGTTCATGCACTGTCCCTTACGCTGTGTAATACATACAACGTAGTATACCGCATCAGAGCTTCTCCGTGATGCGCATCCAGAGCCAGCAAGCTGCACTCAAATGCTGAGACCTTGGTGGGAACATTTACAATTGTAAATTCCGGGTTCATTTCCTATGAATATGTTCCAGTGTTTATCTAAAATTTGCCCTTTTAGCAAAGGCTTTTGCCAGTAAACACCTTCACCGTGATATTCTTGACACATGGACTTGAGAAGGGACACTAACCCAGCCAAACAGCTTAAAAGTTAAAATGAGCATTCACAAAAGTATTCATCCAACTCTGCAATGCTGTTACTTCTGCTGTGCAATGAGGAGTAACCTTTGTGAGTATGACTGCCCATGAGCCACAGGGACCGAGTGAAGCTCTCCCAGCCGGAGGAAGCCAGGCAAAGCTTGTCTGGTTCTAAGTGGTTCTGCACACCCAAAACTACAAGTCTCAGAAAGTTTTCGTACAGGTCGATACACAGCAGCATGTGTTCACCCGGGACCTGTGTGGAACTGATGGGTTTGGCTCTGCCTGAACCCAAAATGCAAAGCTAAAACCAGCCTGTGTCAGAAGAGCAGAAGAAGGACTCACACAAACCCAGAGTAACTAAACCAGAAATGGACTTTCTCAGCCACGCCGCACGTGTCTGGCTGCCGGACTGCTTATGTATACAGGCAGGATTTTTCTCCCAGTCATTCAGCCACCGGGTTAAAGTGGTTAGAGAGGACAGCTCAGCTGAAGTTGCACATCCAGGCCCAGGGTCACAGCTCTAATCCACAAAACAGACTTCTTACCCGGGCATCAGGACTAAAAGCAAACCAGGAGCCTAAGCGCATGCAGTGCTGGTGATTAGTCATTAGGCACAGGCTGGTTTTACCCCATTGTCTGTAAAACATCAGGGCTCAAACATTTCTGGAGGTCAGCACATGCAGCCGCAGAGGATGTTGCAATACCTGTGATAAAAATAAAAACATAATGTGTTCTGATAGTCAGATTGAAAATTAGCTTTAGGGTCTCCACGCATTGCTTTCTTAATGATGTGAAACATAACAGCCTCAGCTGTAATAAAGATGAATTACTTTTTAATAAAATAATAAAACTCCGGTAAACACTCAAGGTTTATCACTTAATTTATCCCCAGTGCTCACACAGAAAAAAAAAATTTTTTTGCTACCCTATTTTTAATATTCTCAGTGATTAGATTTCAATAACCCGCTCCATAGTAATGTGTGTCTCATTTCCCTGGACAGACAAAATAGGCCATAACTTCCTCTCCGTTAGAGCACTAATGCTGTAATTTAGAACTTCTGTCAAGATGAAAGATCTTTCCAGGGAGTTGCAGCAGGCCCACGGCAACACTTCGGCACAGGGCTGGATAATGAAGTTTTCATTATTAAATAAAGATATTTTAGGAATGTCATAACCCATAAATCCATTCTTCTACAACGCATCAGCACATTATTTTGTTTATTTCTCGTCCACTGATTCGATCCTGCCCCTCCCCACTCCCCTGGTTTCTGGCTACCTTGCGAGCTCTCTTAAGTTGCCATAGAGATAAATTCAAGTATCTCTCCCGACGGTCCTGGGGCGGTATGGATTGGATGCAAAGGCCCAAGTGCAGATGGGGAGGGCAGGGACTCACATCCCTGTGCTGGCAGATAGTCTGAGCCCTGCAATTTGATGTTACCTGAAGGAAATGCTAATGTGGATCATCAAGCTCAGGAGCATCAAGAATTACGGAAAGAGGGTGTTTTTCAGGAGGAAATTTAGGGCTGCTGAATGGTTCCGTGCTGGCTTTTAGGTAAAGGCAGCAAGCAAAAGCAGACTTGCAATAAAAAAGTTTCCCAGCACTTAAGGCTCATTGAGATGAATCAATAGATTGTCAGCAGGGTAACTTGTTGCCTTCTGAAGACACAAGAAAGAAAATTATGAATTGCACAAAGACAGTCCTGCTCACCTATCAGAAAATTATGTTTATTTTTGGAGTTTTGAAACACACTGTATACCCTATCAGCACTTTAATTTTCCCTTCCCAACGTTAAGCAAACAGGAAAGTTTTGTGTGACAGCACGGATGCTGCCTGTAATGGTTTGCTAAGATCCTACTAATTGAAAAAAAAATCTCATTTGAAGATAGTTAATGGATTCTGCATTTCTGCAAAGCATTAGGAAGGCAACATTTATCTGAACTTGGGGCCTGTGCTGATTACTACTCAATTAGTTGTGAATCAATTCGCAGAAGAAAAATGCCCATTTCATTAGCACAAAGAGATAACCACTGGCCACAAAATAAATTTTCTGGAATTATTCTACCAACCGGTTTGATATTGTGTTAAGTTTAGAATTGTAATGCTTCCACAATGCTTTAATTGTAGCCCTGATTTCACATCACTGGGCTCGATGCATCCTATTAACGCTTTTCACCCTTTCCTTGAGACAACCCCAGTGACTATGGCCAAATCAGGAAGTTTTTACTATTCAAACTGGATGCCAGTTTAGAAGAACATTCTACAGCATGGGGGGGGAAAATATTTGTGATTTCAATCTGCTGCATTTTGATGGTGGAGCACCCTTTGCCAAATTCAGTTGATGCCTTCAGCACCATTAACAAAGGATTCTGGATTCTGCAGAGTAAGTGTGTCGCCGCTGCCAAAGACAGTAAGCCTGGCTGCATAGGTAGCAGAGATGGCACAATTTAATTTTGTAACTTGAATGTAGCCAAGGATGCTATGCTGGCTGCCAAAATAAAATCCCATCATCACACTGGGACTTCAGAGCTTACAGTGACTGATGTGAAAATCATATTTTTCCACTTATGAGAAGAGATAAATCTTAGTGTCCATTCTTGGGGGGCAGGGGCAGGTGAGCTGGATAGGTCAAAACTAGATGCAACCAAACTGAACAAGAAGCCTCCTGCCTTGCTTTTTGCTGGTGCTATTGGGACAGTTCTTGGTGAGCACTCTCTCTACAATTATCTCATTGTTTGTGTTGTCTAACAACATATCCCATTCTTCTTTGGGGGTCCCCTTCTTTTAGCGTTTTTGTTTTAAGCAATTTTTAACCTCATTTCCTCAGCACAGATAAAGTTGTTAGTTTGCATAAGTTTATTCCAGTGGCAATGCTGAGATATGTCAAGTTTCCAGAAGGGAATCTATATTCCTATGAAAATAGCCTTGAATTTTCAGTGTAGTGTTCCCACGATAAAGCTTCAAGAACAGCTCGAGGCAAATCAGGACCAAAGGAAATGCAGCACGTAGATAAGTATCGGCATTAAGGTCTTGGTTTCATCTTCCTTAAAATAAACAAATAAATAAATATGAAGAAAAAGGAAAGGAAGATAGTGCAAGGAGAGAATGTCCCCAAGGAACAAAGGGAAATTCCAGCTCCCTGGCCACTAAGTGTCTGTCTTAACTCAAAATCATGACCTGACCGAAGGGAACCATGGAAGCCGGCCTGGGGAAGCTCTCGGGTCCCCAGCAGTTGAGTAGATGGAAGAAGTGCTTTTGGTCTTCCGTGGTCTTTATCATATTGACAGGGTGCTCAAGTCCCGGACTTCTTTGTCTCTCATTACCGTATCAGCAGCATCTTTGGGGGATAAGGTTGAAGTCCCCCTTGCTCCCTGCCTCCAGGAGCACTGATCTGGCCGAGGTGGTTCTCACCATGCACCTCAGGGTGGGTGGCTGGGCTGGAGCCCTGTGCTGTTCTTGGAAGCTCTTCTATTTATGGAAATTAATGTCTTTCATTTCACTTAATTAAAGCACCCAGGAGCTATTGGGCTCATGTTTTTCAGGAGATGAAAGTATGCTTTTAGAAAGCAGAGAAGGGCCAAAGCCTGAAGCTTAAAACTGAACCAACTATTTAGTGGGAAGAGAAGACATGATATTCAGATCCATGCCGCTGGGATTCAGCACTATCCCAGCTAAATTCTGAAGTCTGACTCCTACCAAGAAGTTTAAACTGGACAAAATAACACAGGAAACACATTCTGGGATTTTCTTCTCTTTCCAATACTGGCCAAAACCATATGTATTCAGGGAAAAGACAAATACAAATGATTATAAAAACTACATTCCATTTTTCTGATTAAGCTGGTTCTAGACCAATTCAAATATTGACCTGAAATATAAGTCTTTCATTTCACAGAAAAATTGCATGATAAAATTCTACTGGCACCACAGAAGTACTACTCATAGCAGTAAAAACACATAAAGATTGAACAGGTCAACCCCACTACTCTATTACTAGATTGACTTACAGAAGATCCACTTGTGCAAAGGCAATTTGGAATTTAGCAAAGGTCCATGCTGGGAGTTTCACAGGTGAGCCCATCCATCAGAACCTTAGTGCGTTCAGTTTCCACTTCACATCAGTATCTAGTCTAGCATCAGGCATATATTCTGATCTCATTCACAGCATGGTAAAACCACAACCAATATTAGCACTACAGGAGACAATGGACTTTTGGCAGCGCAGCTGTGGTGAGATCAGCATCAAGCCCTAGGCCATTCTGCGTTATGAGTGGCTATCTCGGGCAGGCACCTAAAGCTATTTTGAAATGACCAAAAATCAGCTACATGGATGATTACCTATTTACGTTTTCCAGCTAGCATCAGAAATATCTAACTCTGATACATATACAATGCAGGGTGAAGAACTCATTGTTATTTAATCCACTTAAACTTTATGGGTCCAGAGGGTGCACACTAATGACCTGTTCATGTGCAAGAGCTGCTTTCTATCCTTCCAAATTGTACAGAAAATCACATTTGTCATTTTGATATTTTCAGTGTTTATCTGATCACACTGCTGTCACTCCAAGACTATTACACTACCGATAATAGACTGTATGTACAATAAAATCTACATATACCTACAGAAGTTGGCTTAGTTTTGTAACTTCAAACTGGATTTTAGGAGGGAACAACTTGGCAGAAGTACCATGAGAAGTCATCTTTTCAGATGTGGCTCATCAGCAGAGACAACACCATGAGACAGGTGCTTTACCACTCCGTATTTCTTATCGGTGAGCAGCTGACTTTCCCCAAGGTTCCCCTTGAAAATGCCACATGAAAATATTCTGTGGTTCCAGCTGGCCAGCTAGGTATTGGAGCAGAGAAATGAATCTGCTGAGCTAATGAAGCTTAGGTCAGAACTGTGTAAATACTGTAGAAAAGAATTTGCAAACATTTGTTCAGATGAAGGCTTGGAATTACTTTCAATAGCACCCACGAGTCATAACGTCTCTTGTACACTCTCCTGGAGTACTTTCACAAATGAACTGTTGTTTAAAAAAATATTCAGACAAAGTGTCATAAAACCACAGGCAAGTACATGCTCAAATCTGCGCAGTTACGCAAATATTTCCTCTGATGACTAATGACACCAATGATTTTTCACGCTATTTGTGAACTTGGGAGTCATCTGCCTAGGAGTCTAGAATGTACCATGTGGAAAATAACACAGATCAGTAAAAAGCACTGCAGTTGCAGAGAGATGTCCTTGGTAGGATTTATTAGTACTTCTCCTACAATTCAATCCAACGTCTTTCACCTGATTAGAAAGTCACTTTAATATCTTTGGAAACTGTTCCTCATATCGCCCAATTTATCTAAAAGCCTCTGAATTCCTCTCTGCAGGAATCTGTATATCCCAAGGCTGTTGCAAACATCTGTCTTCTTAGCACCTGTCAGTAATTTCCTAATATCACAGCTTTAACAATGCCAATATTCCTCTAGCAAGTAATCTACCTACTTGAGCATTGGATGGACCAAAATGTTGTAAAATCAAAGCAGGGCAGCTGCTACCATATAATAGACACCGTGTCTGAACAACACGGGACTTTTAAGGAACAAGAGGAGGTGAAAAGTGGAAGTCTATGATGCCAGCAGAGCACTAATGAGAAGTCAGCAGCAAGATACATGGGTGGAGAGTCCGGAGGCCCCACAGATCGCTGAGGTCGGAGATGGGAAGAAGATGCACTGGAGAAGAGTCTCTGTGGGGTTCTGGCAATTGCCCACCCTAAATCAAGCTCCTGCTAGCTCAGTTGAGCTCAATAAACCTGACACTTGGCCAAAAGTCTTTGACAAGCTGGATCTTGAAGAATAAGAAAACAACGCCCTGACAACATTTGTATTTGCATAAACATTATTTAATCAGTTCTGTGCCATCTCATTTCTACAGTAGGCTGTGCCCAGACAATTCCCAAAAATGAGTTTAAATGCATTTAATTCTGGTGGGAATAGTTTTCATTGTGACAGTTCCTGAAGGCAAAGTGCTCTAGAAGAGAGGCTAAGCAGGGACAAGTAGCACAAACATCCTTCTGCTGTGCCGCCATTTCAGACACGGCTTGGAGAGACACTTGCATTCAGATGCAAGTTCAGCCTACACGGTCCAATGAATTTAGCAAAGAGGCTAGCTGGTGGATAGTTTTATAGCAATTTCTTTTCCAGGATTTTGAGACTAATAACTTATTTCTAAGCTGCTCTTCAACAGACACTAAAATTATGTACTGTGAGTAGTACTGATCATAGCTCCTGAGCTAGCAAATAAACCCTGTGCTTTCTCCAGGGCTTCTGCTGATTGTATTTCCAGAACATTTATGCACGTTCAACCTAAGACACTTTGCTTCTTTCCTTGAAAGAACAGACCTTCCTGGCTTCCTTTGACTTGGTATTTGGGAGTGGGAAAGCTTGCTAAGAGGAACCCAAAGCCTTTGAAGATAATTCATACATTGGTCAACAACTGTAATAACGTAGCTAAAATTACAACATGCTCCAAGCACTAAACATTAAAGACCTTGCATTTTACAAAACTAATAAATCAAACATGGTAAGTGCTCAACTTCTGGCTAAATCTAGATAATATGTGCAGCTTCACTTCCCCAAATCGCAGAGAGGTTATGCACTTAAAGTCACTCTGCCTCCAAAAATCATTGAATCAGCAGTAGATTTTGCAATGTCTGGTCAGATTGACATTCAAAGAGTCACAGAAAACAGGTTATCATGAGAAGCTGATCAAGAGTGGCCTCTTTTCCTTTCTTTCTCTCTCATGTCTTGCCCTGAATACATTATTTTTTTTATACAGACAGGAGCAACTTCTTCTGAGGCTGAGCATTGATGGTGATACATTTTTGAAAAACAAGACATGTATATGTCCTCATATACAAAATAAGAGGTTTTTTCTGACTTTAGGTAGGTTAGCAAACATGTCTGCAAAGACTATCATCAACTTACAGATAAAAGTAAGGCTTTTAAGGACAGGAAGTTGATGCTTACGTTTTCATGGTGTATCTAGTCTGTTCTCATGAGAATGCACGAGCAGGTTTCTCCCACCAACCTGAAAAAGTCCTGGAAAAGCAACACAAGCTAGGGCTAGTTTCTAGCTTTTTTCCTTTGCAATAGCAATAATATTATACCTATAAAACCAAGGAGGACATGGTCTTTTTCCTTGAACAAAGGATGAGCCCTTTGCCTACAGTCAGCACAGTTGCTGATTTAGGTCCAATGGCAACCAGAGAGTTTGCCTGGTTTGTGTTACTGACAGGACTCAGCATGTGTGACGTCTCCACGCTTCTAACACTGAGAAAGAAGTAAACCAGAAAATTAGATGACTCCCTATGTTGTCATCTTGAACATCTTTTTCACTTTTCTTTCACCTTCAGCTTCTATATCGGCATAACAAGTGTTCTAGTAATGGTCGATTTGTGCAGTTTAGTTCAACTTTTTGAAGTAGCTTGAGGTCCGCAGCCCAACAGCACTAGAGAAGGAAGTGGCAAAGACATGAGCAGATGTCAGAGGTAGTCAACAGGCACAAGGACTGCCACTGCAGGTCTCCTAATCTGGCTGTGTTTATGCACCATCCCGCGCATCCTCCTGAGGTTGTGGATTCACTTTGTTGAAAGCAGAAGTTCGAAACAAAGGGAATGGGGAATGGAAATTTACTTCCATTTAGCTGCGACTGGGTTTTATGTGGAAAATGCACCCCACCCTCTCTATCTGAGAATCAGCAGGAACGTAACTCCCAGTGCTGTTGCTCAAGGGGAGAACTCCACTGTCAAGTTGATTTGTGATGCGTTGGAGTTGACAGATTGCCTTGGGCAAGGGAGGAGGTGGGTTTGCAAAGGAAGGAAGAAAGGAGATTAAACCTCCATCAAAATGTGTGGTTACCTACGGTAGGGAAGGGGAGAGGCAGTGGGGGAGGGTGGACCGTCAAAAAGCAGATGAGAAAACTGCATTACCAAATAGGGGAAAGGTGAAAAGACTTTATGATTTTACACAAGATCTCTGGCTTTCCAACCACTTCTTGTGCAAAGTTTCAGTAGGGCTCTGCAAGGTGTCAAAGACTTTCCTCCAAATCAGACTCAAGCACCGTAAGAAAAGTTTTAGCAAGAACAGAGTCAGGAAGCACAAGACATCTTGATTTTAAACCACAGTAGGCAGACAAGGCAGAAGAGTGAGTATGTCCTAATTTTCAGATATGCTGAGAACGTGCAACTCCATTTGAAGCTGCTGAAAATTTAGACTGTTCAGTACTCCTGAAGACGATAGTCCAAGTGATTCTAATGCTGCCCTCACACTTGGAGAAGAGTAACACGCTGTAGGTGTTGGAGGCACACAGGTATCCCCTGTTCTGGAAAAAATATGTAGTTACCATTGAGGTAAATCTGTATGACTCTTTCTGGTTGAAGGGGCATCTAAAAATAATACCTTGAATGACACTGAATTTGCAAGAAAAAAAAAAAAAAACCCACAGTATTTTTTTACTGTTGTGCCTACAGAAAAATGCATGAGCATGATCTCAGAGGATAAAAATTACAGCTCCTCCTTCATGGCCACACACTTGAGTATCCCTAAATTTGGCTTATCAGACTTGATATGTGATTGACAAAGTAAAAAAAGTTAAGTCTTTCCATCAGGTGGTAAAAATGCAAACACCACACAGCTCTGTCCTCTCTTCATACGTGCATTTTTGCAGACGTGGCATCTGTCACCATCTTTGAAAATGGCACGGATGAATGAGGACCCTGAAAAGGATTGTGAAGCTGCTGGGTTCCTTTTACTATGGGTGCAGTGTCCTGTCTCTCGGTGGAAGGAGGTTACTACTGCATGTTAAATGGGATTTGATTTTCAAAATTTCTGTGGGTATTACCTTCACTTCTCTGGGTACATTTCTACATCCATAATGTTGAAATGCAGCTGAGCCTTCTCTGGTTTGTTCCCTGTGAGTGGCACTTCCACTCACCGCAACACCACAAACATATGCAGGGTATAGCATAGACAGCACAGCAGATTGGCAAGAATACATGTAGCATTACGAACCATGAAGCCAAGCAAAAAATACCTATAGCATAGATGGGAAAAATCTGTGAACCCTAACCTCACACCTTCTCTTAATGCAGCTGCCAAGGGATTTCACACATAAGGTATTACCAAAGACCAATAAATATCTAGAAACAGGTCTCCCTTACGCAATGAAGTCAATCAATTTAAGTCCCAATTTCAAAATATGAACATTTCAATAACTCTGTTCCTCCTCCTAACTTCATAGTCTGGGAGAGAGGATTAAGACCTATGGTTTCTATTCTGACTCCATCTTAACGATGTGTCCAAACGTGAATATAATACCTCATAGAAGTCTGGATTGCAAGTACCTCTTGGATTTTGTTATGCACTTACAGGAAAAAGGGCAAGGAGAGGGATTGAAATTGTCTAATGGAAATACAGCAGATACTATGCTTGGAACACTCTACTTCAGTAACTCAGCTTAGTATGTAGCCCTAGCTAAAACATCATCATCCTGGAAGGAAAATGTAAATCATAGGATTAAATAACAACAGAGAAAGATCACTTACAAACTCAAATTATCTATTTTGCTTTTATTCCCACTATATTTCTATGTATTAATGTCATATTGGACAACATGAAAATACATTAGCCAACCGCTATTTTTTCCATAATAATTAACTACTTCCAATTCTTATTCTATTGCACATGCACTAGTTCCGTTACATTCTAGTTTGGTTTTTGCTGAAAATATGCATTCTGTGCTAGTCTGAGCTTTTAGTGCTTCAACATATTTATTTTATGTGGCTGTCCACTGACGTCCCTCAATTCCCTATTAGATCACCCCCACAAATAATTTCTTTATTATTCATCCTAAACTCACCCAGTAATTTACTTTTAAGATAATTGTTTGTATTTTTGTTTTCATATAGAATGCTAGACTTAATAACAGTCCTGTATAGCAACCACCTTTTCCAGTAGCTAAACAATCTCAGCCGGAGACATAACAGACATTCCTACGTTCTCGCCATGCCTTAGCTTCTTTCCTCAGCAAGTTATTATTAGTAATTAACGTTACACATATTTAAACTGCCAAATATGTTGACATCTATTGCTATCAACAGCCAGATAAATTTGTCCAAGATCTTACTGACATTTTACAGTTGTGTATTTGGTATTATCTATACTGATCTTAAATCCACTTTCTTTGTTACTTCCTCCAATGTTTCAAACACCCTTGCTGCTCTCTGACAGCAACAGCACAACCAAAAAGTTGCTACAGACTATTCAAACTTACTTCATCCTGACGCTTTCACAATCTCTGCTCGTTTTTTTTCCCAGTAGGATGTAGAGAAACAGACATGGGCTGTATAGATCCTATTACAAGCTCTGCCTTTTCAGCATTAAACAGCAAGCTAATAATTTTACCGGACTTCTAAATTGTTGTACAGCCAAGACACCTCTTGAGGAATAGATATATATTTTCTTAAAAAGTCTATAAAGTAACCACATTTTCAAATTCCATTAAGCAGTTGAGAAACAGAAAATTCTCTGGGAAAAAAATGAAAGTATTTCTTTTTCTGGAACTCATACCAATACTTTCTTCCCACACCCTTTGTGCAAAGGATAAACATATCAAAGACAAGACTGAATGAACCAAAAAAGGGATTTTATAGATCAACATAAGAAGGAAACACCAAGATGCCCAACAGGCCTACACACACCCATCCCGATCTGTATTTTGAACATACACTATTAAAATATCACAAAGATGAGAATGAGGGCATGGTTTTAGAAAGCTGTCTTGTCTACTGAATAAGCTGCGCTGATACATCACCACTGATAACCATGACCAAAATTAGCTGAGAGAAGGCCTTGTTAAACTTTCCGTCAGTGAAAGCTTTGGCATGACTTCCCCTTAGACTTAATCCTTTGATGAAGACAAGGATTTCACTCCTCCGTACACTATAACCAGGACTCAGTTCAGATGCTTGGGACACTAGGCTCTTTGGAGGAGGGAGAGTTTCAGGGGCTGGTCCTCAGCTAGGTGCCAGGACAACTCTGGCAGTCAGTTTGTTTCTATTGATCACAGTTTCAGTGGTGGCTTATGAGAGAAGTCATTAAGAACTGGTAATGATTGCACACTGAAGGATTACCTCTTAAAACCATGAGGATCAATAGAAAAATCTTTCTGCTAAAAGTTCCATTGATAACTTAAGACCCTAAACACACAGTGGCATTGTTCTCTGTCTCAACACCCAACATTTTTCTTTTAAATTGCCCAGTGAATTAAAACTTTTGAAACTACTTAATTACTGGATTTATACTTCATGAAAGGATCAGGTGTAATTATAGGTTGTTTGGGGAAGGGGGTTTCTCTTTTAATTCTAATTGCAAATAATTGACTTTAAAACATTTTTGAGCATTACATTTAGAACAAAGATGTATCCTTTGAAGTCAATATTTGGTTTATACCTTTCTGCTAAGGGGATGCACAAGAAAATAAGTCTTGCTTCTAGTAACATTAACTTCTTATGGCAGCCATCGCAGCACTCAATCAGAGGGCTAGACCCTTCTGTGCAAAATACTAAAATAAAATGGATAGTCCCTGCTCAGAGAGATCACGAGGCATTTACAGGGTGATTCAGTAATAGGTACCAAGCAAAGAAATAAACAAGGAGGAAATGATAAGCGCTGAATCAATCCCGAACAGTTCACAAAATATCATTTTCCACACCCTCATTTTGTAGTCTCCTTACCCTGGTTTTAAATGACCTGTCACCACCACGAATTACTTTTAAGAAGGGATGTGGAAGGAGGCAGTCTATCACCATGGATTTTGGTTCCCATGGGACAACACACTTAAGCCGGTCTCCTGGAAGAATGACGCTTTCTACCATCATTATATTACCTACTTATACAGGGAGAAGAGTTTTCTGGGTAAGAACTTCACACTTGAACACATGCATTTCAAAGGACGGAAGAACTTAAAACAAGCCATTGAAGGCTTGGGAAATATCAACGCAGTGTGGAAACCTTGACATGAAGTACAGAAACCAGATGGTTTAAAAGTGAGTCTGATCCAGTAATCTCTTTGAAATTTCTACTCAGAGGAAAGCATGAGGAGCTCCAGAGGCTGTACACAGAGGTAAATTATGTGTTTATTTAGAAAAGAAAGAGGCCAACTAAAGAAAGTACATACTGAAAGGAACACCATTGCCTATGCTGTCTCAGGGGAAAAAAAAAAGGTGGTTTTGTTCTGGGAGAGAATTTATTTATCTTCATTTTTTACCAGTAAACCATGAAGCTATTTAAAGACATTTGATCATTCAATTCAGTAAAATAGTAAAATTATTCAAGACAACTAGAAAGATTTAGGCCTAGGCTTGCAAATTTTCATTATTTTCTCCATGGCCTTGAGGGTGTGATTCATCTGTCTAAACGTCTGGCTCTAAACTAGTCACCTTAGGCTCCCCTGAGAGATAAGAGAGAGAAATCAGCACTTGCAAGGTGTGGTTCATCTCATCCTAAGGCAGACATCTAAAACCAGTCCCACAAAGGGCCCTTTGGAAGCATCTCTCTCCCAGTTGAGTATAAGCAGAGCCTGGGCTACCCAGCCCCACCTAGCCACTACAGAGACCTCGGTGAAGAGTTTTAACTTCAGACATTTTGAGAGGGTCAGACGTTTCCTGACCTAATGTCTGTTTTCAGACGAGGAAATATATATGTGCCTGTGGCAAGTACAGAGACAGCCTAAAAAAAAAAAAACCCAACTTGTTCATTTACTTCTTAAAAATAAAAATAAAATCAGTTAGCCTTCTTTCGTCTCCCCTGTTTAATCGTATTCCTTGAAACCTCTGGAAAATCAAGTTTTATCCCAATTATTGAATAAAATATCATTCCTGTTCTTGGTTGCTTAAATTTTAGTAACTGGTCATCATCCTTCTACTTTATTAGCTCTCCAATAAAAAAGGAAGTCAAGGTTTTCTGGATCTGATTCCCCCCTATACCCTAGATTAATGTATCCTAGATTAAGTTTGACAGAACTGATATTAGTTCGATTGTTCCTGGAATATCTCGTCTGTAAAATGAGAGGAGAAATCAATTCAACAGACTACCTAGGGAAAGAGAACAGGAAAAAAGGCCTCCTTTGTAAAAGAAGGTTTTGCCAGGATGAGGAAACAAGAAACAATACAGATACGGGGTTGTTTTGACAATATGCTTTTGCCCATAGGAATGCCCATTTCAGGAAGCCTGACAGTTATGATACAGGCAAGTGGCTGTAGGAAAGTAGCAGGAAAAAAATTTGAAAAATACAGCAGAGACAAAAGGCGGCCAGCGAGAAATAATAATAATGAAAAAAATGTCACATTAAACTTTGAGAGCAGCATCAGCAGCTGCCTACACCTGGAGGGTGAATGAATGCAGACGGCGGCCAGGGCAACATGCTGCGTCTTGCGAGCATTCCTGCGGTGCAGGCAAGTCCCTGCAGCCCCAGGAACATTCCACCGCCCACCCTCCTGCCCTGCGCTTCCAGCTCTGCTGCTTTTCAAAAAGAAATAAAGTACACATATGCTGCTAACATGGCCCCAGCCCTGCACTCTACGGTTAGCTGGGGTTCCTTAGAAAGCGTGGAGCAGCAACGTAGCATCCTCTGATTTTCAGTAAAGGCGGGAGCAGCAGAGGAGCAAGCCAGAGCCCTTTCAGGGCAGCAAGGTGGGACAGTGTCCTGGCCCCTGAGTAACCTCAGCTTCCATCAGTGGTCACAGTGACTTTGGGTATTCACTTGTAGGAGAAAGAACGATGTGCGTGTGCAATGGTTTGCTCAGTTTCAACTGAGCACACAGGTGAAGCAGAGGAGACAACGCTGCTGTTGTAAACGATCATGGGATGCAATCATTAAAAGATAAAACGAGCCTTTATTTCCTACTGTACTACTTATTTCCGACTCCTACAGCCCCCTCTGCTTCTCTGCTGTGAGAAACTTTGCTTGATTTTTAATCAGCTTCTGACCTAGATGTAGGTTGCACCTCAAAAAAATGTTAATAAGCACTTCATTATTCCGATGCTTACTGTTCCCTGTCTGTTCCTGGGAATACAGCACATTCGCTCTCCTGTACATTATCTATACCATAAGGGGTCTAAGCACACATAAGCAAGTCTGATTAAACTCAGGACTCCACCAGATATGGTTCTTTGGGGCCAGAGCATCAACCAGGAGCGTTGTCTCCTCGAACTGCTCCAGTCTGTGGATTTCTGGAACACAAATTCCAGGACTGATCTGGTGCAGAGTTAACCAGGTGAATTTGTCTTCATGTATTCTGTTAGGATCCCCAGCTTGTACTAAAAAAAAAAGATGGAAAGAGTAGATGGATGGAAACGGAAAGCAAGCGCATAAAGGCTCAGTTCAGCAGATCTGTCTTTGTGCTACCTCCTTCCAATTCTCATATGCTGCCTGCTGAGCTGACAAGAGGTGTACTGGAGCTAGGTTTTTTTTTTTTCTTTTGCCTCCTGTTGTCTTCACAGAATTTCAGAATATGCTGCCAGATGCTCATTCATGCCAGAGCAGGATGAGTAGTTTCTTCATTCCTAAATGAGCCCCTCTGATTCATGGTATGTGCTAGTCATTTTCTCCAAACGCCGAGGGAATCAAAGTTTCTCATGGGCCCCCTGTAGAAAGATTAACATGCTAGCAAAAGCCTGATTGGGAATGTGGGTAAATAATGCTGTTTTGTGTATTTGTTCTTTGCCTGCAGTTCTTCCTCCCTAAGCAAAGCCCATCAGCATTTCCATGGATATTACATCCATTATCATAATGAGTATGAGGTAAATCTTGCTCACCATCTTCTTGCTAATTCTGCCCTGACTGTGCTTCTGTAATCTTCATCAGATTGCCTCTTCTGTAAAGCTGCAATAGCTGTAGTTATGAGATCATGTCCAAAGAAGCCTTAGGTTTGTATGCATCGCTTTATACATTTTTCAAAAGAAAACATGCACAGAGGAAACTCATAAAATGTCTGCTCTTTCTTATGTTGCTTCAGAACTAAGAGACTTGTAAATCATTGCTGAATGGGATGCTGTATGCTTTTCTGCCTCTATTATGTATTATGGGGAAATTAATAAGTAATGGGATTTGCAAGATGAAAAGCAAGGAAACCCATAGGGTAGGTGATGGAGAGGCGTAATTTAAAAAGTCAATGAAAGGTTCTGTTAAATCACAGTTAAATTATGCTGATATTCACCAAAGTCCTGTGGTAAAATGCTTTTTTCATAAAATATTGAGACTCCTTTCTGCAGTGACTAATGAAGGTTCCCACAATCCCGGAGGACTGAAGGAGCTGGAGACAAGTCCTTTTTTATGTCATGTGAGCAAGACAACATGGTGTACCCTCAGAGCACCGTCTCATTATGCCCCAAAGCTCCTTTCGGGTGCACTGATCCTCAGGACTGGTTCAGCAAATGAGCAGCATGGGTTCAAACTTCCCAGGATATGTCCTCTCCCTTCTCACCTCTTGCTCCTGACAAATGTGGTCACAACATTAATTCAAATACCCACATCACTTGCCTTTAGGCTCTCCTAAAACCAGGCCTGCTCCACTCCCTTGCTCAGCATTTTTGAGGAAAAGGGAAGCTCTCAGAGCTACCTTCCATACACTCTGCAGAGGTCTGTGGGGTTGTCCAGCCGTCCATCTCAGTTTACTCCACACACTACTCACAGTAGTGAGTGATCTCTTGTTTCAGCATGTGCCCCACAGCACAGCTCTGGTCTGGCACAGAGCTTGTCAGTGCAAGTAAAATGTAAATAACCCTCCAGGCAAATCCCTTGCAGTCCTTCCAGTTCCTGCAGATACATCGGCCTTGCAGTCTAGCATCATGTCTGCACAGCAACTTCGCCGTGTGAATGAAGTGCTGTGTCGGAAATTGGTGTTAACGTAATTTTACCTTTAACCATATTGCTGCTCTATGCAGTACGAGATAAATCTATTGATTTTTACAAGTTGTGCCATGTCATCACTACAGATTGGTACA
>VZTL01083012.1:0-11386 GCA_013400535.1 Scopus umbretta
GGTGACAGCAAGGCAGGCAGGGGATGGGACCTCACCGACAAAGCACCGCAGTCCCACAGCACCCAAACAAGTTGAGCAGGGCAGTTCCAGTGAAGCTAACAGGGCTCAGCCAAGAATCCTGTGATCTCCACATGAGTCTATAGCGACAGGGCAGGTGCAAAGTCAAGCCAGGAGGTCAAGTCAGTGAGGCAGGAGCAGGATTAATGTGATATGAGGCCAGGGAGCAAAGGTGAAGCCCTAAGCCTCAGTGCAGTTCTTGAGCAAAGGTGGGAGGCCTCCAACAAGGCATCTTACAACTCTTTCCCCAGCGTCTGATCCAAGTTACGCAGCTGTGCCATTCCAGAGCTAGTCATGATTCAGGTGGCCAAGACCCTTGGATGGGGAGGGAAGAGGTTGCAGAGCATGTTGATACACTCAGGGCAAGCTCTGGTACATATTGAGACACTTTAATTCATACATTTATTCAGCAATCATGGATACCTCATGGATTCCTGTTCTTATCTAGTCTCCCTGTATCTGAGAGACAATTGACAAAGTTATCTCCTCCTTCTCTTTTATTTACTTCAGGAAAGCTTTTCTTTATTATTGTATTTCAGAAAGCTTGAAAATACCAGTGGCCTTTTTGCTGTCTCATGGTCTGCACCTCTACCTGTCTAGTGTCCCCACTTAAGGGGGAAGATGTATCTTTATCACAGTCACCATTCTAAGAAAGAATAAAACTCAGAAGCTACTATCATGAGGTACTATACAAAATAATTTTTCTGTACCAAATAGTTGTTCAGGTTGTTCATGTTCGCATAATTTGTTTTTTACATTCAGCTTTTTAGTGCATTCTTCTCTGCAGTCAGGGGGTGGCAGGGGCCATCACAGTTCTGGTGCTTTCAGTATTTGAGGAAATATTGCTTTGATCAACACAATGTCTGCACACAATGAAGGTATAGATTTTTCTGCGTGTCCAGTATCATATGGGGCATGGTGAGTTTTAGCACATCCACTCTGTGTAGACCAGACCCTTCTGCCTTTGAAAGACTTTCCAGAATTACACAATATTTTTCCTTATGGACTCAAAATGTTATAGCTTTGTTTGGAGTCTATTCTGGCCTGCTCATTTGTATGGAAAACATTCACCAGACTTTCTGCTAGTTCTAGGATGCTGGTTCCCAAAACAAGGCCATCTCAGGCAGCAAGGACTAGGCAGCATTGGAAGTAATTGTCTGGATCAGAGGTAAGACAGGAAAATGGGGGAGATTATATCAAATCATTGTTCCCTAGTCTTACCTTATGTTTAATTTGTAAGTAATGCTTTTACCCAAACACAAGGCAACTTTGAATGGAAGACAGTCAGTATTTTCTCTGTGTGTCCATTTTGGAAAGGGGATGTTTGCACATGAGAAAAAAAATACGGTGTTTCCCTATATTCAGATTATAAACTAGGTCAGCATTGTACAGTCTTCCAGCACAGCAAGCCTGCTACTTTGAACTGCTTCTGTCTCTGTGTGAGGTGCTGGGAAGCATGCCTCCTTAGGAAGCTGGCTGTAAGCAGGGGTCGTGCCTGCCCTCCTCTGTCAGGGAGGGGAGTCTATAAGCATTCAATATAGAATGAGACACTAATGTGGCGTGGGAGTGTATTTTCTGAAACTCTTTCTTCCCCCATCCCACAAACTGTCTTGTATTTAGGGGAGTCTGAAAGTTTTTTTCATTTTTTATTATTAAAGTTTTTTAGAAGGGCTTCAAAAGTACAAAGTGGATTCAAGACACATCTTCCTGATTTTGTAGAGCATTTGTAATAATAATAAGCCATACGATATGGATGCTCTGTTTGTATTGGTGGGAGGTGCTAGATTCCAGTAATAATATTTAAGCATTACAGTGCTTATCACCACAAAGAAAGATTGTCCTGACAAACAGCTACACTGGCACTTCCCATCACCTAGACTGTGAGTTTCTGATTGAGAGATGAAGGTCAAGTTGGGAGATGTTGTAAATACGTGCCATTACAATGAAGAGTCTTCCAACAGTATGTGTAGGGGCAGTTGGATTAATTTACGTAAAATTTGGGAAGCACATCTTTAAGGAGTTCTTCTTCTAGTAGCTGAGTATTGTGAGGGAGCAGTGAGGGCCAGCTGCAGGGATGGGGACCTGGGAGCCAAGGACAATAACATGCCTGGCAGGGCAATGGCTTTACCAGGCAAGGTTTAGTTCCACCATACCCAAATGAGGCGAGCAGAGCAGACCAGGGCCAGGTTCAACCAAGAGTCCAGATCATCAGGCAAGTGTGTGATGACGAAGCAAGTGCAAGGTCAAGCCAGGAAGCCAATCCACAAGTCAAGGTTAGGTCTGGGGATGGGTAACAGGATCAAACGGAGTCCAGCTATCATGGGGAAGGTCTGCAGTGACAAGACAGGTCGATGGTCTATGTCCCAATCAATGGGGTTCAAGATCAGGCACAGGCAAGGCTGTGGCTGATCTGGAGACCAGTAGTCCTACAACAAAGCTCAAGCAAGGGCTGAAATTAGCCCAGGGCTGAACTTGCAGGGAGCTCCTGGGCCCATGAGCAGGGTATGTGGGAGAAGTCCAGAGGTGAGGCTAGTCAGGGCAACTAAAGCCTATTAGTGCAGTCAGGGCCATGACAGCTATTAAACTGAAAATACTGCAGGAATAGTTAAAAATTTGGTTCATTGTTTGGATGAATTTTTTCTCTGTACAAAATGCTGTGTAAGTATCTTTCTTATGTGCTTGAATTCTGCTTGAACTAGCCCATGTGAAAAAAACCCCACCATTTTCTATCAGGAAATAGATTTTTCTATCTAAATTGATCACTGTCTAGAGCCAATGTGAGGCTGCACCTTTCCTTGCAGGAGCTCACAGAGAAGCTTTGCCTGCAAGATTCAACCCATTTCCAGGGAACATGGGTAGTGTGTGTTCATCAAGTTTTTTCTCAGGCTATCGGTCTCATTTTGTGTGAAAGGGAGCCGAGAGCATGATTTCTTCTCTTAATAGAAAACAGATGCTGTGCTTTCATTTTGGGGCAGTATTAGATGAGGTTTAAAGAAACAATCAGCTGAGAATAGGTCTCCAAAAGAGACTTGTTCCGCAAACAAGAGAGATGTATCTTCATCTTCTTCAGAAGACCTATAAGCTAAATGATTCAACTACATTGTGGGAAACTTCTTAAAGTCCCCACACTGCCTGATCCACACTTGCAGTCCTTATCTCCTGCATTCCCAGTGAGAACTCAGGCCAGAGATCCGTTTGGTCTTTTCTGGAAATCCAGCAGTTCATGTGGCAAATACCTGTTGGGTCTTTTCTGGAAATCCAGCAGTTCATGTGGCAAATGCCACTTTTTATGATTAAGTATTAATTGGAGCACGGACTTGAACCTTGGTTTCACCTGCACCAGACAAGTGCCATCTCTGCTACTCTGCAGAACCAGTCACTGAGAGTCAATGGGAGTCACTTTGATTCCCATTCTGGCCCTCCAAATGTCTGATTGTTTATTTGAAATGGAATCCTGTCAACAGCAGAAATCAAAGGGGAGAAAGCTTGTCTCTTCATTTCCTTCTTTCAAAGTCAGAACAAAATCTCCTAACTTATTTTTAGAATAGTAGTAGTGAACACAGTACAATTCTCTTTTCTCATAGCTAAAATGGCTTCAATGGTTGGTCAAAAGTATTATTAATTTTCTAGTTCAAAAGGCATTAAGTATATGCAGCATAGGTTTCACACAACCAGCAGCATGGCATTTTGAGAGAAGTTCAAGTAATTGGACTTTACATGGATAAAACTCAAATCCATGGTTCTGGTCAGGAAAATGTGTCTGCAGGAAAGAGTCCTTTGCAACGTTAGATCAATATAATTGCAACTCTTAGTGACTGCCATCTCTCCTAGCACTGGACTATATGGTGTTGGAGTCAATACTCCACAACTGAGTGGAAGGAAAAAAATGCAAGATAATAGGAATAACATATGTTGCTGTCTTGATAGGATGCTGAGCATTGTAAATCAGTGTGGACTTCAGCCAGAAACAGTCTTCAGACCCTGCTGAGAGTGTCAGCAGCATAGAGTTCCCCAAGTTTATTTCCCTTTGTGCAAAACTTGTGCAAATTTGAGCCCCTCCTTTCTGGTCCAGTAAATTCTGAAATAGAGAGATCTTGAGTCTCTATTCCTCGAACTGCTGATTTCATTCTCTAGGGATTTGGCTTTTTTTCTGTGTATTTTCCCCTAAAAATGTCTCTAGTTGAATGAAATAAAATTGTTTTTCTACAGTGTATTGGCAGAAATAGTAGAACATCAATCATAGAATCCCAATATATTTTCAGTGCCTACAAGCACTGATATGCTGATATGCTGAGAATGGACAGTCAAACCTGATGCTGGCCTTAACATCAGCTAGTAATACATTGTCTTCAGATGAATTGCATCAGCTTACACTAAGGTTAAATTAGGTATTCGGAGGGCAGTTTCTTTATGCTTTTGCTCCTGTTTTGACAGAGCATGCCCTTTGTGGTGAGCTCTTTGAGTGAAATTCCACAGTCCACAGCTGGAATGTCAATAGAAGTGGAAATCCTTAGGTGGTGAAAAGTGTTGTATCTGTAGTTTGCCAAAAGTCAGGTGAATAAACATAATTTCCATGATAAACATAACCCATAGTCAATGAATAGCATGACTGAGTGGAATGTGATAATTTTTTTTTTTCGACATGCAGCTGAGCACTCAAGTAGGATTCTGTATCTAGAAATAACCCATATTGGGATGTCTCCTAGGCTCTTCCTTACCTGTTAGGTTTCGTCCTTTTGGTTCATGTCCAATTTCCCTCTGTCTCAGGATGTAAATAGTGCAGCCCGCAGAATTCTTGTTGAGCTGTCACACAAAGGATATTCTTTAGATAGCAGAAAATGCAACCTAAATATATGGTCTGAAAAGGAACTGTCTAGATCTGTTAAATCCCAGAGTTAGTCCCATGCTGTAGGGGGGAGTTGTCAAAGTGGTCTTATTGTGAATATCTGCATGAGTCTGGCACAGCGTATTCCTACCTTGCTGGAGTAAAGTCCTTTTTTTCACCTGTTTGGAGTTAACAGAATACTACACACTAATAGGACAAAAAAAATAGGTAGCCCTGGTGTGCTGAAGGCTATCAGTTGGGAAGCAGTAACTCAGAAAGCAAAGTCCAGCTTGTGGCGAATGACTGAATATGACGTTTGGTGCAGTGCTATGGCTGAGTGAGCCCAGTGAGTGATGGCTGGGTAATCACTGGGTATATAAACAGGCAATACTGAATAAAGAGATCATGTTTCCTCTGCAAACAGCACTGGTGATATGTATCTGGCACTAGATGTGTGCCCGGTTCTGCTGTCTACACTTCAAATGGGTGGTGAAAAAATGACAAGGGTTTAGAAACAATTACAAATATGACAGCAAAGGGAGTCTTCATAATGAGAGAGCATTCATGTTAGAAGAAAGCTCAGCGATGGTCTGTAGGTAACTATATGGACAGAAGATTTTTATCAAACAGCTCAGACAAAAGCAGAAATGACCCAGATATTGCAAATTTACACATTGTGAGATAGACAAATTCATACTGAAAATCAAGTTCAGACACTTACGGTGAGGCCAAAGAGTTGCTGGAAAAAAACTCCTCAGCAAATGCAGTGTATTCCTCTCTACTTGAAGAGCCTGAGTAAATTTACATTATGGCTGGCTGCTGGCCTGTGAGATGTCCTTCAGCTGAGCATGAAGTTTTTGGGATTTATATAGCAGTTCTGTGCCTTGCATTATGCTGGAAGTCAAGATAACCTCCAGTTTTCTCCTTTAGCCATAAAATCTATGTGCCTACCTGTTTATCTGCTTCTTTGGCATGTGGGATTACTTATTCTCCTTTGTGGTGGGCTTTGAGCACAATCCTGAAAGCTGAGATAGTTTTCTGTTCAGACTCTACAGGAAGAGTGAATTAAAGTCACTGGGATCATCTTTCAAACTCTCATCATAAACAAAGAAGCTTCCCTATGCTTATTTCAGTTTTGTTCTTGTATGAAAATGTCACGTTTGGCAAATAACTGGGGTCTTGCTGCTGCTGCTGCTGCTGCTTGTGTCTTCACCTCACTGAGTTTCTTCAGGCCAACTGCAGCTGTTGTGTTGGTGCTGAGTGGCTAGGAAAATAATGATCTGGAACTCAACAGCATATTGTGTGTGAGCAATGAATTTATTGCCAGAAGTATGTATAAAATAAATTACTGCCACAACCCATTTAGAAATCCTCACTTCCCTTAGCTATGGCATCTCCTTAGACAGCTCGGCCGTTGCTGGCAGGCGGGAGCTCTGGCAGGGACCGGTTGTACCTGAGCAAGACTGTGACTTGGCATGTGGCAGCAGGAGGGTAAGAGGGGGAATCAGAAGGGGCTGGCTGAAAGGATGAGGCTAGATTCTGCTCTGTCGTGGTGTGGGGCCAAGGTAATTTTTCTGAGGCTGGCAGCTGTGAACAGCTGGATGAGGAGAGCAGTACTGTGTGCCCAGAGGTGAGAAAGAAGCAGGACAGGTTAAAAGGGCCAAATTGGAAGGAAGAATCTGCATTCCTTTCCAGGCTCTGGGTGAAAACTGAGAATCATTAACTCCCTTTTTATTCACTCACCTGTGAACAATACTGTGAGAGGGCTTCATCTTTGTATGTAGGATTAAAGAAGCTGACAACCTAATATTGCAGTCAGGCATTTGATAACACAACTTAGAGCTGTGTTGTGTGAAAAAATCTCTTATCCTGTTGGTGAGCCGTACATGTGCCACTAGTGTGCCATATTTTAGTGGTTCCAGTTTTTCAGCTTGAAGGCGAAACTTTTAAAGGAAAAAATGTCATATGGTCGTGTAATTAAAGGTAGAACCATAGTGTGCTTCTGCAGGAGAGCCTAGTTAATGTAGGCAGCATAAAAACTGGACACACTAGGTTTATTTCTGACTTCAGATTATCTGTCATTGCAATGGCTATTAGTGTTTTTATAACTTTATTTTTCTGTTTGTTGAATAGTATGGTTCAGCCTGGCAGGTAACCTTAGTCTCTAATCTAGTAGGTAGTGACTGCTTTTTGCAAGACTTATGCCTGTGCACACTGGTGCTGCAGCTCAGTCTCTGCTGAAATCCTCAGTCTGCTTCATTTTCTCATACTCTTATAATTCCCTCTCTATGGCTTCCCTGAGTCCCAGCTGTCCAAACCAGCACATGCCGAATTCTGCTGCCCATCTGTTCGTCTGCACAGAGAAGCGTGACCACATCCCCACAGCCTCAACCAATTTCATTCACTTCCTGCTGTCTTTGGATTCCAGATAAAGATTTTTTTTAAGAAACCTGCCCCTAATATGTCCACTTGCTGATGTTAATGTGTATGCTTTCATTTAGAAGGAGGCTTTGTCATAATTGCACTGCATTTGCTGTATTGCCCTCCTAAAAATGACTCTGTAAGTAAGTTTGTGACTTGAGACCATGGGAAGGGCATACATTTCTTTGTGTCTGTTCCCATTATGCATTCAGTCCTGGGTGTCTCCAGATTTCAGCTGTCACCTGGTTTCACCAGGAAGTTCTTGTATCAAGAATTTGCATTTATCAGTTGCTATGTTACCAGTAGCATCAAAAGCCCCAGTCAAGAATATGGCCCTGTTATGCTTGATGTTATAGGAACACATGGTTAAGGAACTGGGAGAAGATCTTTCTGTGAATGCTTTTTTTCCTCTTCAGTCAAAATGTAGCTTTTTACTCCAAAGGTTCTAACACACAGATTTTTTAGAAACTGTGTTGTTCTTACTCTGTTTCCCTATTTGAAGTACACTAAGACAGCACATAGGGACACAGTTTAGTGGTGGACTTGCAGTGTTAGGTTTACAGTTGGACTCAATGATCTTAAAGGTCTTTTCCAATGTAAATCTATGATTCTTTCATTCAATGAAAATACAGCCTCTTCCCCAAATTGCTTACAATGTGCTAGCACCACGCAACTCATACCCCTGCAGCAAGGCAGTTCTCATTTTATTTCCTGGTATGGATGCTGCAAAATGAACATCATCTGGAGGCAATGGATCATTTTACCTAGGCCACCAAACATGTGTTTGTTGCTAATAACTTTGGTTCACTATTCAAGCGTGGCCAGGCAAAATGAATGGTCTGGATTCAGAAGCCTTTGTATCCCAGCTCCTCTCTTCCCCACACATTATTCTATAACGTAAGTCCCTGATCTATGGATGTTTGTTTTATAGCTCTATGTAAAGTACCATGTGTTTTACAGAACAGAACAATAGTGACAGCCACATTTTCAGTCAATGTGGTTTGGAATTTGGATGTCTTTCCTCTCTCTCTCTCTCCTCTTTAGGTCACTGTATTGTTTTCAGAACTGGCATATCTCAGCAATCAGCAAGTTACGTATGATCAGTATCTGCTTTACCTGGGAGCTCCTTGAGTCCTGTGCCAAGAGTTTGTCACAAATTTAAGACATGTAGTTTCTAGAAAAGATAATCCCAGCAAAATAGTAAAATTTAGCTTCCTTTTTGCAGCCATGACATCCAAGCAATGAGTAGACCCACCAGAATACCTGTCTGGCAGCGTACATGACTGTTTTGCTGGTCTGTAAGCCAAAGCACTTCAAGTGATGACCAGTGAAAGCAGGACACCATTGCCTGGGAAACCAAATAAATAGAAGCACACAGCCATCCATCACTGCCATCTGGAAAAGATTGGGCTGAACGTCTTCCTGTCAGGATCTGCTACAGTATTTATTTGTATAGCTGAGCTTTGACTTTGGGGATTTCAGCAAAATATTCCTGTCAACGATGATTCGAAGAGAAGATTTGGGTCTGATTGTCAGGCTAGTGTTAATTCCTCTGTTCAATTTTGCAAAAATTACAGTTGTAACTAGTAGTTGCATTTCTTTTTTCACATGCAGGGACTTCACATGTGTGGAAACAACATGTAAGAGATGATCTCATTTTGGCATTATGTACACGTTACCAAAGCACCGTGAATGATCATGAGTTGGTGACATGTACAGGTGTAAATGATTCATGATGGATGAGTTTGCTTCTCCAGTGTATGTCTAAACCTGATAAGAAGCACAAGGTTTTACTTAACACAAATAGTGTGGTAGGTTCTCCTAACATCAGAAGATAAAAAAGGGCTGAAAGATGGAGTTATTTTAAACATTAAAAATAGGAACATCTGAATGTACTAATGTACAAGGAGCTTATGAATCAGATAAGTAGTTCTGAGGCTGTGCTAATAGATGTATATTACAATGCAGTAAACAAACCTTGAAATTTAATAAAGTGGTACTTAAAACTGGAAGGACAGCATGAGGTGTACAAGCTATACAGAACAGAAGAGGGTAAAGAGGCAATTTTAACTGGCTACAACTCAGCAATGAAAAGTGTACCGATTCATTTTTTTTAAATAAGGACACAAGAAAAGGGAACAAACAAATGTAAATGTGCATTTGCTGCTAACTGCCAAGGCACATGAGAATAAGAATAAAATGTTCCAAACCAGCGAATGCCACAGAATGCCAAGTTTAGGGAGGAGCGTAAGCTTTATGTGTGCTGATAACTGTCAGAAATTCCCTTTAGTCAAAGAAGGACAAAATAGTTTCCTAAAGTGAACGGGGAAAAAAACTTTATTGTTCAGAAGGGAGGGAGTCTAGTCAGTGAAGACACTGTCTGGTATCTGCTTTGCCATCTGAGAGGGCTGGTGATGGTGAGAGAGGCAGAGAGTAGTTTGGCAGCAGGATCCAGGAAGTTCTGCCGACAGAGGACATGGAGCAAATTATTGAATTCACTAGTGTAGTGAAGAAGTAATATAAAGAAAATAAAAAAGTTAAGAAAAAGATAAAGAGGATAAAAGAAGATTAGGAAATGTAGGACCAAACCCTCAATCCCGTGTTTGTTGTTACTTTACCTACTTTTTACTTAAGTTGGCTCCATGTGACTTCCATGGGAATTTATAGGAATAAAACCACAGTAAAGTAGAATTGGGGCATTGCAATTTTGATTCTAGTGGATGAAAGAACAAGCACTAAGTGGGATTCTCAGTGGAAGAGGAAGGGCAGCTGCGTACATTCATATTGTCCTTTTCTGAATGGACATAGTGAGGCTGACAAAAAGCTGGTTTTTCCCATCAGCGTCTTCACTTTTACACCCTCCTGCTAGTGTTAAATGTATAGGGATGTGAGCAGGGAAATCCAGAGTTTTTCCACAGATGGCCTTGCCTTCAGTATATCCCTGAGGATTCATGTGCTCTGGGAGGGGAACCATTTTCCTTCCTGGGAGAGTTGTGTCCTTCCTATAGCCCTCCTAAGGAAGTCACCATGAAGACACCCTCAAAGAGTTTGCCTTTCCCCAGAGCCTTCTCTTGCAGACCCATTGTAATTACAGCACAAAGAGCTAGCATTCCTTTAAAAAAAAAAAAAACATTTTCAGAGAACAAGAAGCAGGCAGCATATGTAATGAGGGACTGTTCTGAGACAGTAGGCTTGAAATGCAACTGATCCATAAATGAAAATGTTGGAATAGAGGGCGTCAAAGCAAGAGTTACATGAGAATCAAAGGAAGAGGAGAAGAGCAGCAAAGGAAGAAGAATGAGTTAATGTTAGACTCTTTAAAATCTGTTTTTCAAAGGGAAGAGAAGGAAGAAAGTCAAACTGTTCAGGGAGCATGAATTGTTGAACTAGATCTCAGAAAGTCTAGCCCTCGAAGGGATAGCTGCTCAGGAATATAGATGATTTCAAATAATGGGTAACTTTTAATGTTATTTTTTATTTCTTGCATTATTGGTGTCATTTCCTAGACAGGAAAATGGAAATGTGGTGTGCTTATTCTATGGGAGGAGAGGGAGAGATTTAATTAACACATTCAGAGAAAGAACTACTAATAGTCAAGAAGAGAATTCAGGAGTCAAGCACTCTTTAGTCTGCAAAGTTGAAGTGAACATATCTGAGTAAGAGCCCCTATTAAGGAAAAAATCATGCTGCAGAAGACCTTGGTCTGGCCAAAACCAAGTGCTGCTGATTTGCAGAAAATTTATTTATAGTAGCTTTGGTCAAGAGAAAACCGAACCTCAGAGTATGTGCAGACAAGGATCTTCCTTACCTTTCAGCTCTTTGCTAAAAATGTCGTTCTTTCCAGTTGAGTGACAGTATGTGCTGCCAAATAGTTTGCAGGAGCAATAATACATAGGTGAAGAAATGAATTAAGTGATAAACAAAGGTGAAGTTATATGCTTTCAGGGATCAAATGATATGGTGTATAGTTTCTATATTATTTTACAGGAAGTGTTATGAAACTGTCAGATGAAAGCAATGACATGAGAGCAGATGATGAAATTTTCCCATTGATTGGCTTGCTTTCCAGTGGAGAAGGAACCT